>BSBM01000486.1:45227500-45242500 GCA_027924585.1 Larix kaempferi | reverse complement strand
CCAGATTAAGTTTCAGGGGGATTTGAGGCTAAGGCCTTACATAAAAAGACTACAAGAAGTCTCGACAGGTATGAATTAAGGAGGTTCAGGTATGTCTTGAAATCTGATTCTTGATTAAGTTCATGATGTGTTTGTCTTCATATTATTTATTAGTACAATCTTGATTAATGTTAGAATTGTCTTATCACCCTAGTAACAGTCTGAATGCATGTGAATGATCGAAGACATTCATTGATTAGGGATATATGATTGTACTAATGCATTCTGGTGTTGTGTGAGGTTGATGTTGTCTGCTAACAAGATACAGGTACATCACAAAAGACAAATCAAGTTCCATGACCATGACAACATGAAGACAAAGACTCACGAGGTATGTATGACTTTGTTATATTATGTTTAACCCATGAGACATGCAGGTTCTAGCTCAGGATCTCTAAATCATTGAAGAGATTGTTTAGGTATGTTGTACATAACTAAGCAGGTATACTAATCCAGGTATGTTTTCCTATGTCATGTTAGAATCTTACCTTGTGTTAGGATCCCTTATGTAAGTATACTTGGTATGATTGGTTAGTAATCAAGGGTTTATGCATATTATGTCTCTTATCTTGGTTGATGATTTAACTAACTAGATCAAACAAGAATATGCATGAGTAAAAGAAGACTTCCTTGAAACCCTGAATACTAATGATCATGACTGTACATATTCAAGATTATTTAGAATTAGAATGTTTTGATAATATTGAGAATATACTAATGAATGTATGTTTGTGTATGAGATCATGAGGATGACACTAGTGTACACTTGAGCATGCATAGTGGTACAGAATGAATAGAAGTTCAGAAGACATACAGAAGATCAAGCGGGAGGCAACCACACAAACATAAAAGATAAGTATTTGAGTTGTTATTAGAAATAGTAAATGATATTGCTTGTATGCATGTTTGTATTCCTAGAATATATCATGTTGAGTGTAAACATTCATAAAGCATTGAACAGTATACTACTAATATGCATATGATTGGTAAGTTGGACAAACATTCCATTGTCGCTTGTCTAGAATGAAACCTCTTTGCTGACATGCTGAGAGCTGTGCACACTCTTGATAGTATGTTCTGGTAGAGATGGAAGGTATCTAGATAGCCACTGTATGCATACAGGATATGGGAAAGTGTTGTGCCAAAGTATTGGTCAAAATAGTTTCCTAACTATGTAAATGATATTTGTATGCATAATAGGTTATCATGATTTGATGATTATGAAGCATTACTAATCATGTACTTAATTTTGATTTGTAGGAAGATCATGATGAATGATGAACTCTGAACAAGCGATGGATGTTTAACAAAAGATTTACAAATCAAACACACTATAGAAAGCTTGTGGTTAAGAGATTCTCTTAGAAAGAGGAAGAGAATCATGATGAGATGTTTTGCTCCAAGGGACTAGATAAGACCATTCTCTTAATGATGTAATTAAAGAAGAAGTGTGAATCAGGTTCTGTATGGGTACCCAGGATTGGTAGTCAATTGATGAGCTTAATGATCATCATGGGTGATCTGGATCTCAACCTTTGCTACAAGATTGAATATGGCTTCTATACACATATGACATGGATGCAAGTAGGAGCTCACCACAGAGTTCGAATGATTTTGAGGCTCATATTAGTAGACCCATCTGACGAGAGATGGCACAGATAGATATGCAGAAGATCACTCAATGCAGAGTGTGAATAATGGACAATTGACAGCTTCATGACAAAGCTTGGGATTTCCCAGAAGTAAAGCTATTCCTAACCTTTACCTTAAGGTTGTGGATGATGAACCTATCATACCATTATTGTATGACGATGATCTCTTTCTGACAAGGAATGAGAAACAGGTCATGAAAATGGCTGCAGAAATTAAAATGAAAGATCTCGGATTAATGCACTACTTCTTAGGTCTAGAAGTATGGCAAGATCCAAAAGGAATCTTTTAAATCAAGGTAAGTATGCTGTGAAGTTTCTAAAAAGATTTGATATGTTGGAGTATAAAGCCATGGCCACTCCCATGGACTCCAACTTGAAGTTTTTAGTTAATGACTCATCGTATTTAGTGGACCTAACCCTATATAGACAAATCATTGGGTCATTGATGTATTTAACAAATACTAGGCTAGATATATGCTTTGTTGTAAATACCCTAAGTCAGTAATTAGTAGAACCTAGAAAGGTTCACTTAATAGCTACAAAGCATGTAGTGAGGTACCTAAAAGGTACATTAGATTTTTGGTCTATATTATCTTGGAGGTCATGAACTCCATTTACATGGTTACTCAGATTCTGATTGGGCAGGAAGTGTCTCAGATAAAAAGAGTACATCAGGTGGATGTTATAGTCTTGAATCTGCCATGATCTCATGGTTCAGCAAGAAACAATCTAGTGTGGCTCTCAGTACTGCTGAAGCAGAATATATGGTTGTTTGCTCTACCAGCTGTGAAGCAGTGTGGCTTCAGAAGCTATTATATGGAGTGTTTGACTTAGAAATGGATCCCACTGTGATTATGTGTGACAATCAAAGCTGCATTAAGATGACTGAAAATCCTATGTTCCACGATAAGTCAAAACACATAGAGATCCGATACTTCTATATACGAGATATGGTGCAAAAAGGAGCTATCAAGCTCGTATATATAAGCACTGAGGATCAGATTGCTGATATCTTGACTAAACCTCTGTCTCGAGTGAAGTTTGAATACTTTCAAGACAAGCTTGGTATAGTTCAAAAGAGCTCTCCTCGAAAGGGGGAGTAGCATAGTATCTAATAACAAGTCTGTCTCATCAATGATGAGGTTACCTTTTACTGCACTTAGTTACTTAGAATTATTTTTTAGGACCCTTATATTTTTACTTTTGATGATAGATGTATTAGTGAGAATACATGCTTTTGGTGATAGATGTATACATACTTTTGATGATAGATGTATTAGTGAGAATACATGCTTTTGATGATAGATGTATACATGCCTTTAATGATATACATATTTTGTTGATACATGTTTTGATATACATGTTGTGTTGATGAGGATACATGTTTTGATATACATGTTTTGTTGATGAGGATACATGTTTTGATATACATGTTTTGATGATGAGGATACATGATGCCTTGATGTACTTGTATGGATGAAGATACTTGTACCCATGATTGACATATGAGGGGATTGGATCATCCCTGGACTTCAGTCCTAAAGAGATCCATAGATGTATGTCTTCGAGAATGAAGTCCTTGGTGGACTTGAGGGGATTGGATCATCCCTGGACTTCAGTCCTAAAGAGAGTCGTAGACATATGTCTTCGAGAATGAAGTCCTTGGTGGAGTTGAGGGGATTGGATCATCCCTGGACTTCAGTCCTAAAGAGAGCCGTAGACGTATGTCTTCGAGAATGAAGTCCTTGGTGGACTTGAGGGGATTGGATCATCCCTGGACTTCAGTCCTAAAGAGAGTCGTAGATGTATGTCTTCGAGAATGAAGTCCTTGGTGGACTTGAGGGGATTGGATCATCCCTAGACTTCAGTCCTAAAGAGAGCCGTAGACATGATGTCTCTGAGAACAAAATTCTGAATGAACAGGTAAGGGGATTGGATTGTCCTCGGACTTTAGTCCTTTGAATTGAGTCATAGACATGATGTCTCCGAGAACCAAATCCTGAATGAACAGGTAAGGGGATTGGATCATCCTCAGACTATGGTCCTTTGAATTGAGCCGTAGACATGAGGTCTCCGAGAATTGAATAATAGGACTGGATCGTCCCTGCACTTCGGTTCAAAAGGCACATGATAGGACTGGATCATCCCTGAACTTCAGTTCAAAAGGTACATGATAGGACTGGATCGTCCCTGTACTTCAGTTCAAAAGGTACATGATAGGACTGGATCGTCCCTGGACTTTGGTTCAAAAGATACATGATAGGACTGGATCGTCCCTGGACTTCGGTTCAAAAGGTACATGATAGGACTGGATCGTCCCTGGACTTCGGTTCAAAAGGTATATGATAGGACTGGATCGTCCCTGGACCTCGATTCAAAATGTACGTGACAAATCCTAGAATTGTTCTAGGTTACATCCAGCATGAAATAGGGCTGGCTCTGTAGATGTGATACATCCAGCATGAAACAGGGTTGTCTCTGTAGATGTGATACATCCAGCATGAAACAGGGTTGGCTCTCTAGATGTGATACATCCAGCATGAAACAGGGCTGGCTCTGTAGATGTGATACATCCAGCATGAAACAGGGCTGGCTCTATAGATGTGATACATCCAGCATGAAACAGGGCTGGATCTGTAGATGTGATACATCCAGCATGAAACAAGGCTGGCTCTGTAGATGTGATACATCTAGCATGAAACAGAGCTAGCTCTGTAGATGTGATACATCCAGCATGAAACAGGGCTGGCTCTGTAGATGTGACACATCTAGTATGAAAGAGGACTGGCTCTATGGCGGTAAATCCTAGATCTAATCTAGGTCACATCCAGTATGAAAAAGGAGTGGCACTGTGGTCAGGATTGGATCGTCCCTAGACATGAGACTTGTCTTAAAGAGATAAGGATTGATCATCCTGGAACTTGATCTGGATTGCATCATCCATGGACCTATGTCCTAAAGAGAGCAGGATTGATCATCCTGTAATATGATCGTGTGATGATGATGTTGATGATCGTGTGATGACGATGCTGATCGTGCGATGATGATGTTGATGATCCTGAGATGACAATACTGATGATCGTGCGATGACGATGCTGATGATCGTGAGATGACGATGCTGATGATCATGTGATGACGATGCTAATGATCGTATGTTGACGATTCTGCTGATCGTGATGGTCTAGATGATGATGCTGATGATCGTGTGATGACAATGTTGATGATCATATGATGACGATGATGTTGATCGTGATGGTCTAGATGACGATGTTGATGATCGTGAGGATCCAGACGTTGATGTTGTTATATTTGTTCGAGTGTTGCAGAAGATAAAGACTCAGTACTAAAGATGTTGATGTTCCAGTAACTAGTTGAGTTACTGATGATGTTGAGAAAGCTTCCAATGATTTATAGATGTATCATGTATGATGTATGACTCGTTGCTCCTACGGATGTTGTGTCGTTTCAAGGAATTGCTTGATCATGGGGTTCACACCCCTTAACACATTTTCTCAACTTTAGCACATCTCTTTGATTCGATGACAGACTAGTGTTATCATGCCAAAACTTTTGTACTAGTTCTTTAACAACATCAATAAGCTTTATGTATGAACGAGGTAACCTACCAACAAAGGCCCAACGATATTTTTGTCTTGAGGTGTCAAGTTTTTCTCTAATGGTAGAATACTTTTGAAGAGTCTTTATATCTACTTTAAAGATTTTACATGTGTGTGATAGAAGGAGACATTGCCTTGTGGATTTGTCTACAATTGATTCCGACAATACATGACGAGTCGTATTAAAATATTTTGTACGAGAAGTTTTTCCAATCAATTTAAATGCATACTGTAGATTTCTAACAACATGATTGTTGGCCTCTGAAATTCTAGCTAACCTTTATGCCCAAAATTATCCTAACATGAGCTAGACAATGAGATTTTAACAAAGCCAGAAACAATTGACATTTTGCTGAATCTGTTTTGGATTCAAAAAATTCTTTGATTATCCTGTTACAATGGAAATCAATAGTGTGTTTGGGCAACTTACTTTCAAGTCCTGAAAATGAAATTTCATCCACATGAATACATCTGGGATTTCTTCGTCGTCCGCTTGATAATTGAGGAAAGAGAGTCAGAAAGGAAGTATAAGTCTCGTCATCGGTTTTTTGTGGCCCTTCGTTCACAATTTGGTCCTACAAGGGAGTGTGTTCGATATGTGTGCGCTCTTCTTGGGTAGGTTTCCAATTAAAAACTTGTTCAACATCCATCCCTTCATACTCAACATCAAGCAAGATTTGATTGACTTCAACCACTTCGTCATTTCTTGTTAATGGATCTAAGGCACTAACATTTTGATGTCTACGATTTTCAATGTACAACCTGGCCTTTTCTCTTATCTCATGGGCATTTTCAAGGGGCGGCTCCTTCCTTCTAAAATTTATTTTATTATTACGTATGTTTCCCATATTCAATACATTTTTTAACAAACAAAAATATCACCCCTACAAGAATGAACAACAAATAAGATATTAAAACTCGATGTGCATGATTATTAAAACTCGATGTAGCAATTGATTATTTACAACATCTATTGAGAATGTTTTCATATAATCTTAAAATCTATTGAGAATGCCCTAGATATAACAGCAACATCACTTCTTGGAAATCAATTGGATGGTGGTATGGGATGTTAGTAGGATCACATTCCCTACAAAAGCAGAAGCTCCTACTCACTTCATTTTCATGTTTTGGATTAAGGAAAATTGCCCCAAAAGATTAAGAGTTTTCAATTCTTTAGGTGTTTGTGTGAGTTGTTGTAGTGAAATCATGAGGAATTCAACAAATGTTTGTGTACTAGATGGAGCCATGTGATTATGAAAGGTTATTGGTGGTGATGCAAGTAAGTTTTTTTTATTATCTTCATTAAAGGTTGAAAGCATTGCTTGGTGCATGTTGTATTTTTTTGTGGTAAGATGTTTTTATTGTCTATGTTGAATATTAAGAAAACTAAAATACATCTATCATACAATTCATGAGGAAAAACAAATATAGATACAATTCAAACAAAGTGAATGAAGACTAAAATACATTTAACAAGATGAAGAGGTCACCATACCTCAAGGATTATGATTGCTCTTTGTATGAAGAACCTGCAACAATTAATTAATGAAAATACACGAGATAGCAATAATAACATTACTCAGAATCACTTTATTGATCACAAGCCACTTCGAGGGGGAAACCTCCTTTGAGAAAGCTCAATACAAATAACTTCACGGTGCCTAGATTGGCCTCAACACACACTTATATACTAAGTCTATGCACCAATACTATGGGTCAAAACCATGGGCCAATACAAACTATGGGTCAACAATTACTACGGGCGAATTACAAAGCATATGCGCCCAACAACAATAACACAAACTATGGATCAAAAAATACTACGGGACATCTTACAAAGCATATGCGTCTAACAATAATATAGTAACAAAGTAAAGACATGGGTTCCTAACATCCCCTCTCCCTTTGAAAAATATTTCTCCTCAAATATTTAGATGTGGAAAGTGATGTTGAATCTGAAGGAGTGGTGCCCATGTAGTAGCCGCTAGTCTCATGTCATGCCACTGAATGAATACCTCTATGATAGAGCAAGAGATAAGCGGATTCCCATTGAGTGTTATGGAGGATTGCTTGGAAGGATGTAGACAAATAAAAACCATATCAACTGCTTGAAAAGTGCGCTCAGAACGGTGCTAATTGGCTTGTTGTTTCATTCGAATTCTGGCCATGTGAAGAGTGTCCTACAAAATGCGAAGAATCAGATCATGGTTTCGGAGAACCGTGTCAATTTCTTGAATTGGTGCACTGTTGAGGGTTTATGGAAGAAGAAGTGGTGGTGCCTAACCATAGATTGCTTCATATGGAGTAATTTTAGATGCAGTGGGGTACCACCATTCAGCAAGAGGGAGCCACTCCGCCCATGGAGGTTGTTGTTTGGAGGTGAAGCAACGAAGATAAGTTACCAAACATTTAGGGATCCCTTCAAGGAATTCCAGAGACATATCTGTCCAGATCCGTGGAAGGATGGGTACGGGTTCGAGCAATCTTGGAAGGCGCTAGAAGGTATCATATTCAGCCACCATCTATTCAATTTTCCTTTTCATTCCCTACCAAAGAAGGTATGTTGTGCCTACTCATACGTTTGGAGGAACCCGGAGTGCCTGAAAAATGGAGACACGTGGAGTTTAGAGAAGACATAGCCCTATTGAACAGATTGCAACCAATTTGGAACAAGTAGAGAAATAGCTGAAAGAGAAACTGGGGCATCAATTGTGCAAGAAGGAGCATCTGCCACCAAATTGTCTTGACCCTTCATGTAAGTGATCTCATTGGCATAACCCAGGAGTTGGTGAATCCATTTCAGTTGTGCAAGTGAGGAGAACCATTGTTCCAAGAAATATTTCAGACTCTGGTGAGCAGTCGTGATGCAGAAATAATTCCCTAATAGGTATGGCTGCCACATCTATACAGCATGCAAAATAGCCATCATTTCTTTCTCAAATGTAGAGGCGGCTAAATTCTTACCGGAAAGGTCTCGTGAAGGCGACAAACCCACTGGTTCAGTAAAGGCACTAGCATATCTATCCAAAATTGGTTGGAGATCCAAGGGAGTAGTGGACACCATTAATGAGTGCATCTGAATGGAATGGAGCTGAGTGATGACACCATGTGAACTATTCTTAAGGATTTTTTCCAGGCGATGTGAACTGATGATACGGAGAGACCTTGGTTGTAAGCCTGTAAATTTGTTTTTTTTTCCATTTACTAAAAACTGCATCCAAAGTTCAGCAAAATCCCATAAGATGGGTCCAAGTGTGCATAACCATTGAACACCCAAAACCACATCACATCCGCCTAAGGCCAAGGAAAACATTTCAGAATGCAAGTTATAATCTTCCATAGAGATACACACATTGTGACACTTCCCCTTACAAGGTAAGGTGCCCCCATTGGCAACCATGAATTCAAAGTTGGAGCAAGGATGGATAAAACAATCAGCCTATTTAGCGATCCGAAGGTCAATGAAGTTATGAGTGCTACCAGAATCAATGAGTATGGTAAGAGGGAGCTTCTTGAAGTAACCCCTGACCCGCATTATTTGGGGGATGGTGATTCCGGCTAAAGCATGGAGAGATATCTCTGGGTCGTCTTCCTGAGACAGAGGGTCAATAGGAAGCTCCTGAATGTCGACCTAGTCATCCATGGTATCTGGAGTTTCTTCACCAATTTCAGAGGAAAGTGTAGAATCCACATCCAAGACATAGAGCTTTTGCTAAACACATCTATGTGCCCTAGTGAATTTCTCATCACAATTATAACAAAGCCCTTTTTCTCTGCGTGCCTACATCTCTGTTTCAGACAAATGCTTGATAGGAGTTGGTCAAGGAGCTCAAGGGATGGGAGGTCATTGAGAACCCATATTTCGGAAAGGGAACAAAAGTGGGTTTGGAGCGTTGTTTGGTTGCAATCTTGTCTTCTGCCAACTTAGCCAACCCCAGGGCTTCCATCATTGTGTTGGGACAGAACATTTTAACCTCTGAGTGGATTTCATCCTTAAGACAACTGATAAAACAACTCTTGTAGAATTCATCAGATAATCCTTCTTTGTGATTGGCTATTTTCTCAAATTCTGTCTGATACTCTCTCACAGTGCCAATTTGGCAAAGTTTAGTGAGGGCTCCTGTAAAGTCATCAAAAGCACTAGGACCAAATCATTGCAAAAGGAGCTGGCAAAAATCTAGCCATTTTGGCTCTTCATGAGCCTTGATGTACCAATGGTACCATTGAAGAGCTTCCTATTCCAAATGAAAGGATGCAAGTGGAACTTTGGTGACATCAAAATTATTATGCATACTAAAATAGTGTTCTACACAATAGATACAGCCAGTCGGATCAGTACCATTAAAGTAACGAAAATCAAGCTTCAGACCACGAAAATTGTTGGAAGAAGAGAATCCATTGTCTGATAAAGACTCAAACTGTTGTTTGCAGTTCATGCCTGAATGATCAAGATGGAGGCTGAGAAATTTTTTATCCAGATCCTGGAGTTTGGTTTGGATGGTGGCAAGTGCTTCCTCCATGGTTTTTGCTCCTGCACGGGTGGAAACCATAACCAGGAGTTCTTTTATTTTTTATGAATGGGTAGAAAAACACAAACAGAAGCTTATTTAGTAAAAGGAAATTTGGATTTGGGAAAAACTCTAATGGGTAATTGAGGTTTGACTAGGTTTTAGACACTTTCAAATGGACAGGGAAGCCAAAAATGAGGATTTCAGAAGCGAAGTGAAAGAATGGGAAAATTTGTCAGAGAAGGACAAAGAAGCAGAAATAGGGAATGAACACGATGGCAAAATTTGAAGGTGATTGGGTGAAAATTAAAGAATTTATGGAAACCTTAAAAATAGACAAATGTGGGATTTCTAGCTTTGGGAAGTGGAATTTAGGATAGGGTCGTCAGGAATGAAATATGCAGAATGGCATGATGGGGGTGTCAACGAAGTTTCAAGGGAAATGAAGTGAAAATAAGGGAGATATGATGAAAAACTAGAAATTTTTTTTTCCAAAATGGATCTGCTATGGCACAGAAGGGATCGGAAACAGATGGATCTGCAATGGCGCGGAAGGGATCAAAAACAGATGGATCTGAAATGGCGCGGAAGGGATCGGCAACAGATGGATCTAAAACATTGCAGAAGGGATCGGCAATAGACAAATTTGAAAGGCACGGAGGTGATCAGCAATAGATAGATCTGAAACGGCATGGTAGTGATCGGCAACAGTTCTGGCCAGAGGAAATCTAAGATTTATTAGCTGAAAATAGATATGGACCCCGTATGCTCAGCTTCCTAACGGTTCATGGGATTCACTCGGCCACCAATTATGTCTGACAAATTGTGTATTGGGGAAGTACCCCTCACTCCACGACTCAGGTAAGACTGATAACCGCTTTGCCACAAACGACAACTCTTGGTTTACCTCACGGGTGGGAAATAGTCAATCAGGTAGGGTTCGTTGCCCTTTTCGCTGATAGGTCCTCTCAATGGGAAAATGACTTTGGGGTTCCTGTGGTACTCCTCACAATGAGTTTTAGGGATTATTCCCAAGTACTTCCCACAGTTAAGCGAATAGGGATTATTCCCAGATCCGAACCTGCAACAGAGGCGAAAAAAAAATTGGCATAAATTTCACCCAACGAGCCCAAGAAAGTGCTCTGATACCAGATGTGAGGAACCTGCAACAATTAATTAATGAAAATACACAAGATAGCAGTAATAACAGAACTCAGAATCACTTTATTGATCACAGGCCACTTTGAGGGGGCAACTGTTAGGCGGAAATATTGTCGTTTAATTCTGTTTTAGTATTCGCCCAACCATTTAATTTGTCAATCCGAGGTTCGTAGGTTTACGAAGCACATGCAAAGTATATGCAGGACTGAAGTGAAATTAATCTAGTCGAACACCCCCCCCCCTTTCTAATTGCTAATTGCTAATCTAATTTCCCCTTAAGCTGAAACACACAACTGCTAATCTAATGTTGGAAGCTAAAACACACTGCTGAAAGTAAATTGCATAAAAGAAAGACAACATATGAAGAGAAACGAGACAACACATGTGTGCTCACGTTAACAATAAAGAAATCTTAATTTACATCACACAAATCAATGACAAATCATCAAAACTAGATTATGAACAAAAGCTGAGAATCCCCTTCTCCATATTACAAAGTCAAGACTAACTTCTACTATTTGAGACTAATCTCCTCCTAATCTACTACTACCAACATATCCCAAAATGAAGAGAGAGCACTCTCTTTTATGCATGAATTTCTTTGAGAAGGAGATAACCATCTCATAATGATAGATCCACTATTCTCTCAACCACTCTCAACTAATTTCCTATTATTACAAAACATGATCCATTCAAATCCTCCACATGTCTCTCACAAATTCTCCACATGTTTCTCATACATCCTAAATAAGATATGCCAACCAAATCTCCATGATCTTCTCCTTGGAATATTCTTTGAATAACTATCTCCATGAAATGGTGGAGGAGATATTTGAGGAGTCTTTCTTTGAATTGATCCTTCCATATTCCTACACATTACAAAGCTCATCCATACTTGAGATATTAGTGGAAAACATGTTATTTTCCAATATTTAATCATAAATTCACTTATAATACTAAAATGAATAAAGTCGAAAATAATGAGATGAAACTCAAGTATATGTATGGAAATGGTATGATGAAAGGTTAATGGGATGATGAAATGTGAAGAATAGAGAAAGGTAATGTGGATGAAAGTAGGACATTTCTGAGTCCCAACAGCAACCTCCTTTGAGCAATATCAATACAAATAACTTCACGGTGCCTTCATTGGCCTCAACACACACTTATATACTAAGTCTAGGCACCAATATTATGGGTCAAAATCATGGGCCAATACAAACTATGGGTCAACAATTACTACGGGCGACTTACAAAGAATATGTGCCCAACAACAATAACACAAACTATGGATCAACAAATACTACGAGACGTCTTACAAAGCATATGCATCCAACAACAATATACTAACAAAGTAAAGACATGGGTTCCTAACACTTTGCTTCGAATGTAAAATGTTCTTTTGATGTATCCACTATATGTAAGAAGAGTTCAAGTGTGTCCAAGCAACATGAGAATTCAATCTAAGGAGCCAATTAGAGTCCAACTGTTGTGTATTCAATCAAAGGAGACAAATAGAATCCAACTAGTGTGTATTCAATCCAAAGAGACAAATAGAGCCCCAACTATTCTGTATTCTATCCAAATTGTCAAAGAAACACCAAATGGTGTGTTAATTCAATCCACAATGCAAATGGTTGTCGGATTGTTCGTGAAAACAGCAAAAAATATGCCAGAATGAGAGAAAAATTGTGGGAGAAGAGCACGGGTTATGTTATCTCCTCAAATATTTTTTCAAATTTTATTATTTCAGAATTTTCAGGTTTCGGTAGCTTAGGCGGACATGGCCATTGTTCATTAGCTACCGAAAACCCAGCTTTCAGCAGCTTACAGTGTAAAGGAAAAATTACTCAGAGCTACCGAAAGGAGAGGCATTTTCACCACTTCAGAGAAGGTCTCGCTGGTTTAGGGGAACATGCTAAATTGTTCATTAGCCACCAAAAGCAGAGCTTTCGGTAGCTAACAAAATTAAAATCCAACTTTTCTAGCTACCAAAACTACAAAATAATGCAGAAGGCTACTTTTTTGCACAAGGCTTAACTTTTGCTGATCCAAAAACTTCGAGGACGTTTTCTAATGATAGATAAACGTTAAAGGCATCATGATCAAAATTCTGTTCCAGATTGAAAGGCACCAACAAGGTGAGAAGAGGAATCTTCTTGTCTATTTTGGGCATAAGATGGCCTATCAATCCTCCAGGTGGCAGTTTCAACCTTACTCATCGGCCTTTGAAGGCTTGTTACAACTTTTAAAGATCGCTGCAGTTGTCAAAGACATGAAGACTATCAAGATGGAGGTGAGGAGATTTACTACAAAAATGGCGTTTTTACTGTGTTGAGACATCATTTTAAAATGATTATTCTGAGCGACTGGAGAATCATTTTGTGAAACGGGCGGAGGGTTTTGTTCCTAACAAGTCAGAGAACAACAACCTCTCTCATATTTCCTACAGGTTTCACATATTGGGAGGATCGAATCCATCTCTGAGCCCTAATTTTCGGATCTCATAATTTTCCTGTTTGACACATGTTTTTGAAATGCATATCTCAAGCAAATGAAAACGAATTCAATGATCAGAGAGAGGTTTTTTCTCACAACAAACCAATATACAATAACCTATTTTGGTTTATACACAGTTGTCACATATTTGGAGAACTGAACCCATCTCTGAGCCCCATTTGTCAGCAGTTTGGCCAAATTAAAAAGGATCTTTTCCTAGTTTATTGAAAATGGTTTTGATCTTCTATCTTTAGTAAATTCGATCCAGCTTCTTAGGATCTGAAAATATGTTGTAAAGGATATAAAGCCTAGAACTTGAGAGCAAGTAAAGGTTTGATTTTGGGGACTTTTCTATACTTGCACTCTCATAATTCTCGTTGCATCTCAGTTATATAAGCTTCTTTTGCCATTTATGTTCAGATTTCCTTTTCTACCTTTATGTACTTGCAGTGGAATGTTTATTTTATGTTTGCTCCATTTGTCTATGCCAGATAGCTGTCATCCTATCTTTGTATTGATGAATTGGATAGAAATTATCATTTATTTATTATGATTAGCCATTCATGTATGCTTTGTGCATGAGTCTGCTAGCATAAGAAGGTTTCTACATACATCTACCTTCTATAAACTCTCTGAATAGCAGTGGTTAAAAGCCTTGTCTAGCTGAGTGTGTCTATGCATGTTTTGAGTGAGTGATCTTTGATTAAGTCATCCAAATTGATCCATTTTACAAATCATTGAGAGAATCATTTATGTTACTAGGCATCTTCGAGTTACAACCTAGAAGAGTTTCCTAGAGAGATAATAGGTTATTTTCTGAATTTTATGCTCAACAAGGCCGCACACGCACTAGGAGCTCATGCGCATTTCTAGCACGTGTGGGCCTCTGTTGAACGTTGCATAGTTCGTTGGGTAATGTTTACTGCATCTATTTACCAATAAATCAATATGTGTCGGTTTATTACTAGATCCCCTCCCCCATAATGGCCTTTAGGCCCTCTTCTAAACCATAATACCTAAGTTCATAAGTGCTTCTATGTGTTTAGGGGTTTGGGGTTAGGGTTATAAGGATTGTAGGTTAAGAGTTAAATATTATATGGATTGTAGGCAAGTTGTGGGGTTAAATGTTATATAAAAATAACAATCTACCATACTTCATCATCATAAGGAGCTTCTCTAATTGCGTTCAATCATTACTAGTGTGAGATGATGATGATGATGATGATGGTGGTGGTGGTGGTGGTGGTGATTACGATGATGGTGGTTATGACGATGATGATGATGATGATGATGATGATTATGATGATGACGATGATGATGATGATGATGAGGAAGAGGGTGACGACAATGATGATGATGAAGATGATGATGATGATGACGATGATGAAGATGATGATGGTGGAGATGTTGATGAAGAGGGAGATGATGAAGATGATGATGATGATGATGATGATGATGATGATGATGATGATGATGACGACGATGATGGCGAATATGATGATCATCATCGTCATCTAAATC
>BSBM01000486.1:45175000-45220000 GCA_027924585.1 Larix kaempferi | reverse complement strand
CTCTTGTGTTTATGCTGTGCTTGTTGTTTCTTCAGTGATCCTGTATATGCTATTATTGTGAAATGGAATGTAATGCTACTATTTTCTATCTTAGCATATTAAATTTTAACATGGTATCAGAGCTAAACTGAAGGAAGGCAAGGTATGGCACTTACGACACTTGCTTTACTTACGACAATTTGAAGGTTAGGGTTTTATATAGCAAAAACCAGTCATCGTGGAACTTTCACTATAAATCCATTTTGGTGAAGGTTCGGGATTTGAAACCTTTACAGGTCATAGATAAAATCTCCTAGTATCTTTTGTCCAAAGGGCACCCTCAAATTCGTTGTACTTTGTAAGTTATGATCAGTACAAGTTAGGGTTTCTGCCTCTTCCAGATCTCAGGCAAAATCAGGTGACCTAGGAAAAAAGGTCATAACTTGGGCTAGGAAGCTCCAAATGAAATTTTGTAAAAAATGACAGGTATTACATTGACTGTACTATCTTAGGAAACCTTTTCAGAGGCCGAAGCTGAACCAGTGACACGTGGCATGCCGTACAAGTTCGCTCTCTTGTTTTATCCCATAAACAGGTCACGTTACGACACTTGGAATAACTCTCTCTCAGAGAGTCCAATTGATGTCAGAACTATCAAGATGGAAATATAACAGATCGAGCTACCTCAGAAAAAGTTTTCAAAGGCCGAAGTTCAAACGGTGACACGTGGCATGCCGTACAAGTTCGCTCTCCTGTATTATCCCATAAACAGGTCACGTTGCGACACTTGGCATAACTCTCTCTAAGAAAATCCAATTGGGGTCAGACCTGTCAGGATGGAAAGATGACAGGTCAGGATACTACAATAAAAATTTTCAGACCCTGTGGAGCAAAAATTTCGGAGTTATAGCAGAAACAATCAGGTACATATTTCTGTCAAAATAGAATTATTTTTGGAGCACCTTTATTCATGGCTTCCGGAATTTTGGGTTTCGGAGAAAGCTAGAATTTTTGCAATCGGAATCCACGGCTGAATGCTACTCAGGAAAATTGAAATTTAGAGACCAAGATTGAATTTTTTGGTTGTGTTGAAGACCGGGCTTGATCAAACCCTAGCTCGGGATTTTGATCGGAAAGATGGAAAATTAGGGCTTCAGCAAAAGTTGGAATTTTTGAAGTCTGTAACCACGGCTGGAAGCTCCTCAGAAAAATAAGAGTTTAGAGCCTTGGATCAAACCTTTTGATTGAGCAGAAGGGTGGGCTTCATCAAACCCTAGTTCGGGATCCTGTCCAGAAGATCTAGAAGTTTCAAAGGCAATTTTGAGGGGTCAAATTTTGGAATTGAAGTATGCTAGTTTGATCAGCTGAGCAAGACACATCCTTCCATTCATTCGAAAGTGTGAAAGTCAAAGATTGAATTTTTAGGGTTTCTCTAGAAAACCCTAATCAAGCTCCAGATTAAGTTTCAGGGGGATTTGAGGCTAAGGCCTTACATAAGAACACTACAAGAAGTTTCGACAGGTATGAATTAAGGAGGTTCAGGTATGTCTTGAAATCTGATTCTTGATTAAGTTCATGATGTGTTTGTCTTCATATTATTTATTAGTACAATCTTGATTAATGTTAGAATTGTCTTATCACCCTAGTAATAGTCTGAATGCATGTGAATGATCGAAGACATTCATTGATTAGGGATATATGATTGTACTAATGCATTATGGTGTTGTGTGAGGTTGATGTTGTCTGCTAACAAGATACAGGTACATCACAAAAGACAAATCAAGTTCCATGACCATGACAACATGAAGACAAAGACTCACGAGGTATGTATGACTTTGTTATATTATGTTTAACCTATGAGACATGCAGGTTCTAGCTCATGATCTCTAAATCATTGAAGAGATTGTTTAGGTATGTTGTACATAACTAAGCAGGTATACTAATCCAGGTATGTTTTCCTATGTCATGTTAGAATCTTACCTTGTGTTAGGATCCCTTATGTAAGTATACTTGGTATGATTGGTTAGTAATCAAGGGTTTATGCATATTATGTCTCTTATCTTGGTTGATGATTTAACTAACTAGATCAAACAAGAATATGCATGAGTAAAAGAAGACTTCCTTGAAACCCTGAATACTAATGATCATGACTGTACATATTCAAGATTATTTAGAACTAGAATGTTTTGATAATATTGAGAATATACTAATGAATGTATGTTTGTGTATGAGCTCATGAGGATGACACTAGTGTACACTTGAGCATGCATAATGGTACAGAATGAATAGAAGTTCAGAAGACATACAGAAGATCAAGCGGGAGGCAACCACACAAACATAAAAGATAAGTATTTGAGTTGTTATTAGAAATAGTAAATGATATTGCTTGTATGCATGTTTGTATTCCTAGAATATATCATGTTGAGTGTAAACATTCATAAAGCATTGAACAGTATACTACTAATATGCATATGATTGGTAAGTTGGACAAACATTCCATTGTCGCTTGTCTAGAATGAAACCTCTTTGCTGACATGCTGAGAGCTGTGCACACTCTTGATAGTATGTTCTGGTAGAGATGGAAGGCATCTAGATAGCCACTGTATGCATAGAGGATATGGGAAAGTGTTGTGCCAAAGTATTGGTCAAAATAGTTACTTAACTATGTAAATGATATTTGTATGCATAATAGGTTATCATGATTTGATGATTATGAAGCATTACTAATCATGTACTTAATTTTGATTTGTAGGAATATCACGATGAATGATGAACTCTGAACAAGCGATGGATGTTCAACAAAAGATTTACAAATCAAACACACTATAGAAAGCTTGTGGTTAAGATATTCTCTTAGAAAGAGGAAGAGAATCATGATGAGATGTTTTGCTCCAAGGGACTAGATAAGACCATTCTCTTAATGATGTAATTAAAGAAGAAGTGTGAATCAGGTTCTGTATGGGTACCCAGGATCGGTAGTCAATTGATGAGCTTAATGATCATCATGGGTGATGTGGATCTCAACCTTTGCTACAAGATTGAATATGGCTTCTATACACATATGACATGGATGCAAGAAGGAACTCACCACAGAGTTCGAATGATTTTGAGGCTCATATTAGTAGACCCATCTAACGAGAGATGGCATAGATAGATATGCAGAAGATCACTCAATGCAGAGTGTGAATAATGGACAATTGACAGCTTCATGACAAAGCTTGGGCTTTACCAGAAGTAAAGTTGTTCCTAACCTTTACCTTAAGGTTGTGGATGATGAACCTATCATACCATTATTGTATGACGATGATCTCTTTCTGACAAGGAATGAGAAACAGGTCATGAATATGGCTGCAGAAATGAAAATGAAAGATCTCGGATTAATGCACTACTTCTTAGGTCTAGAAGTATGGCAAGATCCAAAAGGAATCTTTTAAATCAAGGTAAGTATGCTGTGAAGTTTCTAAAAAGATTTGATATGTTGGAGTATAAAGCCATGGCCACTCCCATGGACTCCAACTTGAAGTTTTTAGTTAATGACTCATCGTATTTAGTGGACCTAACCCTATATAGACAAATCATTGGATCATTGATGTATTTAACAAATACTAGGCTAGATATATGCTTTGTTGTAAATACCCTAAGTCAGTAATTAGTAGAACCTAGAAAGGTTCACTTAATAGCTACAAAGCATGTAGTGAGGTACCTAAAAGGTACATTAGATTTTTGGTCTATATTATCTTGGAGGTCATGAAATCCGTTTACATGGTTACTCAGATTCTTATTGGGCAGGAAGTGTCTCAGACAGAAAGAGTACATTAGGTGGATGTTATAGTCTTGAATCTGCCATGATCTCATGGTTCAGCAAGAAACAATCTAGTGTGGCTCTCAGTACTGCTGAAGCAGAATATATGGTTGTCTGCTCTACCAGCTGTGAAGCAGTGTGGCTTCAGAAGCTATTATATGGAGTGTTTGACTTAGAAATGGATCCCACTGTGATTATGTGTGACAATCAAAGCTGCATTAAGATGACTGAAAATCCTGTGTTCCACGATAAGTCAAAACACATAGAGATCCGATACTTCTATATACGAGATATGGTGCAAAAAGGAGCTATCAAGCTAGTATATATAAGCACTGAGGATCAGATTGCTGATATCTTGACTAAACCTCTGTCTCGAGTGAAGTTTGAATACTTTCAAGACAAGCTTGGTATAGTTCAAAAGAACTCTCCTCGAAAGGGGGAGTAGCATAGTATCTAATAACAAGTCTATCTCATCAATGATGAGGTTACCTTTTACTGCACTTAGTTACTTAGAATTATTTTTTAGGACCCTTATATTTTTACTTTTGATGATAGATGTATTAGTGAGAATACATGCTTTTGATGATAGATGTATACATGCTTTTGATGATAGATGTATTAGTGAGAATACATGCTTTTGATGATAGATGTATACATGCCTTTAATGATATACATATTTTGTTGATACATGTTTTGATATACATGTTGTGTTGATGAGGATACATGTTTTGATATACATGTTTTGTTGATGAGGATACATGTTTTGATATACATGTTTTGATGATGAGGATACATGATGCCTTGATGTACTTGTATGGATGAAGATACTTGTACCCATGATTGACATATGAGGGGATTGGATCATCCCTGGACTTTAGTCCTAAAGAGAGCCGTAGACGTATGTCTTCGAGAATGAAGTCCTTGGTGGACTTGAGGGGATTGGATCATCCCTGGACTTCAGTCCTAAAGAGAGTCGTAGATGTATGTCTTCGAGAATGAAGTCCTTGGTGGAGTTGAGGGGATTGGATCATCCCTGGACTTCAGTCCTAAAGAGAGCCGTAGATGTATGTCTTCGAGAATGAAGTCCTTGGTGGACTTGAGGGGATTGGATCATCCCTGGACTTCAGTCCTAAAGAGAGCCGTAGACATGATGTCTCTGAGAACAAAATCCTGAATGAACAAGTAAGGGGATTGGATAGTCCTCGGACTTTAGTCCTTTGAATTGAGCCGTAGACATGATGTCTCCGAAAACTAAATCCTGAATGAACAGGTAAGGGGATTGGATCATCCTAGGACTATGATCCTTTGAATTGAGCCGTAGACATGAGGTCTCCGAGAATTGAATGATAGGACTGGATCGTCCCTGAACTTCGGTTCAAAAGGCACATGATAGGACTGGATCGTCCCTGAACTTCGGTTCAAAAGGTACATGATAGGACTGGATCGTCCCTGGACTTCGGTTCAAAAGGTACATGATAGGACTGGATCGTCCCTGGACTTCGGTTCAAAAGGTACATGATAGGACTGGATCGTCCCTGGACTTCGGTTCAAAAGGTACATGATAGGACTGGATCGTCCCTGGACTTCGGTTCAAAAGGTACATGATAGGACTAGATCATCCCTGGACCTCGGCTCAAAATGTACATGACAAATCCTAGAATTGTTCTAGGTTACATCCAGCATGAAACAGGGCTGGCTTTGTAGATGTGATACATCAAGCATGAAACAGGGTTGGCTCTATAGATGTGATACATCCAGCATGAAACAGGGCTGGCTTTGTAGATGTGATACATCCAGCATGAAACAGGGCTGGCTCTGAAGATGTGATACATCCAGCATGAAACAGGGCTGGCTCTGTAGATGTGATGCATCCAGCATGAAACAGGGATGGCTCTGTAGATGTGATACATCCAGCATGAAACAGGGCTGGCTCTGTAGATGTGATACATCCATCATGAAACAGGGCTGGCTCTATAGATGTGATACATCCAGCATGAAACAGGGATGGCTCTGTAGATGTGACACATCTAGTATGAAAGAGGACTAGCTCTGTGGCGGTAAATCCTAGATCTGATCTAGGTCACATCCAGTATGAAAAAGGATTGGCACTGTGGTCAGGATTGGATCGTCCCTAGACATGAGACTTGTCTTAAAGAGATAAGGATTGATCATCCTGGAACTTGATCTGGATTGCATCATCCATGGACCTATGTCCTAAAGAGAGAAGGATTGATCATCCTGTAATATGATCGTGTGATGACGATGCTGATGATCGTGTGATGACGATGATGATGTTGATGATCGTGAGATGACAATACTGATGATCGTGCGATGACGATGCTGATGATCATGAGATGACGATGCTGATGATCATGTGATGACGATGTTGATGATCGTATGATGACGATGCTGCTGATCTTGATGGTCTAGATGATGATGCTAATGATCGTGTGATGACAATGTTGATGATCATATGATGACGATGATGCTGATCGTGATGGTCTAGATGATGATGTTGATGATCGTGAGGATCCAGACATTGATGTTGCTATAGTTGTTCGAGTGTTGCAGAAGATAAAGACTCAGTACTAAAGATGTTGATGTTCCAGTAACTGGTTGAGTTACTGATGATGTTGAGAAAGCTTCCAATGATTTATAGATGTATCATGTATGATGTATGACTCGTTGCTCCTGCGGATGTTGTTATAATATCCTTCTCGTTAAGGGGGAGTGTTGAATATTGTAACTTCTAAGAATATTATATTTGTATATTATTTATTCCGGAGATGTTCCATACCTCCGATGTGATTATACTATGAATCTGGAGATGTTTATTCCTCTGGATTGGTTGTGGTAACTAGGGTTATTAGACCCACCATGTGGGGGTCGTCCCAGTCAGTTATAATAGGGTATTTAACCTAATGGTTAAATACGAGCCTACATGTACTTGTGTAAAATACATGTCAGTGTAGTTTATAAATAGAGGAGGTATGTTCCTCATTAAAAACACTCACTCACTTGTGAGAGGCGCACTTGTGGAGGAGAGGTCTGCTATGGTGGAGGAGGAGATCATGTCTTTGGTTTGCATCTTTGTATATTGCTGGTCATCTATATTGAGGAAGCTTTACTGGGTTTTCTACCCCATGAGGGTTTCCCAGGATAAATTTGTGTCTCTTGTGTTTATGTTGTGCTTGTTGTTTCTTGAGTGATCCTGTATATGCTATTATTGTGAAATGGAATGTAATGCTGGTATTTTCTGTCTTAGCATATTAAATTTTAACAATAGAATCAACGCGTGCACACATTTGCATGTGCGTGCATAGGAACGCGTTCATGCCTATGCACATGAGCGCTCCTACCCGTGCGCGTATCTACACGTGCACACATCTATGCGTGCACGTGTCTATATTTAAATTGTTTTTGGTGCCCTTGTAGGTTTGGTGTTAGATTCGGATTGCCAAACCTTGAGGCTCAGTCTGGTTTATGGAAGAACGCATCAAGTGCTGCAACTTCATGTTTTTCACGCTTAGTTCTGCATATGCTCCACTAGTGCACTATTGATTAAATTGCACACACTTGTTGATCTCTGTGTGCAGATTCTAAATATATATATTTTTAATAGATCTGTTGTTGTTTTCTATATTTAATTCATTTTTAACTGCACTCATGTCAAATTTGTAAGAAACATAGGTCATTTATTTGGCCTATAAATTTTGATTAGCTTACATATTTCGAAAAAGGAAAAGAACCCGCACAAGAGTACAAGAATACCTACAAGCTAAAAAAAAAAGTTGATTGATTATGTTCAAACCATGATATGGTGGACCAACACTCGACCATGTCGTTTTAAGGCTTCATTGACTTACGTAATTTAAAAATATCTAAAATTAAATTTTAAAATTTTGGAAAAATAGCCCTGCACAAGATTTATCTGTTTCCTATGCCTCTACATATTTTTTTCCTCATAAATTGACAATTTACATAATAAACCGATGGACCAACCCAAACATGTGCATTGTGTTTTAGAGAAAAAATAACATACCAATCTTAAAATAATGACATTTTGGGGTGGTTGTACCACTTTTCTATAAATAAAATTTATATATTCTGGAAGGTGATCCGTTTTTATACGTTTCATCTTTTTACACCTAATTTGAAAAAAATTTGTAGGTACCTCTAATAATTAATTTTAATGATAATATTTTTTTTCCAGCATATCATTGCAACTAATGTGTCATAATTGGGTATCATTACCTTGCACCAACCCATATTTCAATAGCAAGTAATAATTTGAAGTGAAATAAATGACATCCCCTACTCTGCAAAATCCAGGTATTCCTTGGGATGCTCCATCCAAAAATACCCATGGCTTATTATGATAAATACTTGGCATTAATAACACTTTTGGAGGACTCCAGCTATCTTCTAAACCCAACCTTATCTTATGTGCCATTTGAGCAAGGTGAAGTCTTAGAATAACATTTGATTCCTAGTTCACCAAATTCCATATATGACATAGCAAGGTAGAGCTTTATAAGAACACACAGATCTATGAATTACCTTGTTGAGTAAACAATCGCCAGTGTCTTCTTATCCCAATTGTCCTTACCAGATGTGACTTCTATAACTTCTTTCCAAACAGATATTGTACATGGGAAATGCACAAATAGGTGATCCACAAACTCCTCATTAGATTTGCATAAAATACATCTACCTGGACCTATCCAACTTCTCTCTTTTCCACTATCCCAAGTGAGAATTCAGTTTTCCAGTTCCAGACATAGAAAGATTTGTCTTTAATATCCATTCCAATTTCCAACCAGTTTGCCACCACCAAATCCTCTTAGCAACCAAATCCTCTTCTATTTTAGTTTAATACCCCAACTTAACAGTATATACCCTAGTTCTTGGATTCTTGAACCATTTAAGCTAATCTTCCTCATCTGGTAGTTTTATTGCACTATGTTGTAAGAGATTTCCTTATTGGCTCCATTCCTCAACCAATTCACCAGGGAGATTTAAGAATTCTGTTGTAACCTATCCTTGTAGCCAAACATTCCTCACCTATTGTGAATCTACATCATTTACATGATAGATCCCTCATTCATGTAATGCTTCCAAATATGCCTTTGATAGATTAGGATTACCCTTACAATCAATCCAAGGGTCCTCCCCAATCCTTACCTTTATTCCATTTCATATTTTCCAAGAAGCCCACTTACCAACCAAAAGAAATTCCCTAACCAATGCTTCCCAAAATAAGTTGCACAAAATGGGGAAACAGGGACCATTGTCATTTGTGAATCTCTGCATCTCTATTGCAAATATTGTTGTCGAATTTACCGCAAATTGTTCCATTTGTAGAAGAACTCATATGTATTTTGTCACACAATACATAGAGGTAGATGGAGAATAAGCTGAATAGAAGGGACACCACTGAAGTTAACAGGAAATATCTTTTCAATTTTACCTTTGTGTGTCCATGGAATGCCTTGAAGCATGTAATAATAATTTTTTACTATCACAAGGAAGACAACTGCCTCTTTTCATCCGACATGCAAAGAATTTATTTTATGGAATTTTTCAAAGTACCTATAGATGAATTCTAGAGCCATTCATGATGGTCATAAAATAGAGAACAAGGTAATGGACTTCTTGGAACTGAAAGGTTTTGTTGTTTGGGAAGTTCCTTTCTATGTACATTGTGAGATATTTCTAGCACATTTAATATAATACTATGGTGTTTCCCAGTTTATCTCTACCATTCAGTTTTTCTCATTTCTACCATGTAGTTCAGTCCAAATCGGTTTAGTTCAGATTGTTTCTGGCATCTATATTGTAACATCCCTAGCTTAACCCTATTGCATTAATATTGTAAATAATGTAAATATTGTCATTTAGTCATGGCGAGGAGCTCAAGGCCAAGACCCCGCCACTGACTTATCGTTTTATGTATCGGCAATTAGAATAGATGCATATGGTTCTGGTGCTAAGTAGTGCACAATGTAAAATTGGACATCATGTAAATACGCAATTTTAATGAAAAACCCACAACCAGCTACGCAAGGCAACAAAAGATATGGGGGCATGATCTTTACAAGGAAGAGGGAGAAAAAATAACCGAACCCTTGAGCCAATGGTTTTAATCCATGTGTCAATGAGAAAGCCCATGAACTCTCAACTACCCATTTTGGGTTATGGACCAATCATTTAATTCTCCCAAGAAATTGGTTAAGGTAGTTAATGCCTTGGAAATGAAGAAGTATGGCAGCCAATTTCGTGCATGGGCAAGCCATCAACCTGGAAATTCGTGTTTTTGCTTGTTGGGCAAGAAAACACCCACGAAATGGGACCCAAAGCCATTCTGAAGAGGGAGTCTTCTCTCATTCACGCAGGGGGAGCTAGCTGGGTCTTTCCATACACGTTTTTCATCCAAATCCTGCATTTTTCCATGCTTGGGAGTTCGTTTTTGTATATACAGTAGCTTGGGAGAGAAGGGCCACGATTTGGGGACTGTATGGAGGTCGTTTTTGCCCCCCAATGTCCAAGGACGTTTTTCTAAAAAATGGATTCGCTTCCCAAGGTTGTTCCCCATCTTCCCATTTCGTTTTTGGGTGTTCCCACGTTTTTCTGAGTGAGTTGAAACCCCACCTCATGCATCCCACCATGGAAAGCGTTTTCCTCATGCCCAGTAATTGAGGTTTTTGTTGTTCAGTGCATCCCGTTTTGGATTTGAACATGTGAGCAGGAGCTTCAAGAGTGGAAGAGGACAGATTTGGCTTGATGAGCCCAATGATGTATCCATAGCTCCATGGTTGAGCCACTAGCCTAGTAATTCACCTCTGCCCACCTCTTAGCAGCCTGAGAAACCCAACTGCTAGTTGGCTTGGCTGATTCTGGCATATCTTTGGCTATGTGAGAGCCTGTTTCCCCCTTTTTCCTTGTGGAGATCATGCTCAGATCGGGGGTGGCAGTGGTGCTGAGAAATTAAGGAGCACACTGGCCTACGGTTGGGTGGAACGTTGCAAAAGCATAGCTGGTTGCTCAGGGACTACTTGTTAAGATAAGTATTTTCTTGTGTTTGTATATTCTTTCCATTATTAAATTGATGAATATCTGAATGTATGGTGAAGGTGTAAATGATATTATTTCTGCTGTGCTATAAAATAGTTATGCATCTACATATGTCTCTGTTTTATTATGTGAATGCTTATGTAATAAATTCATGGGGCTAGATGCCCAGTTTAGGATCACGACCGATATGCACTTTCATATGTATATGTACATATTCATTTTAATTTGAATGTTTGTTTTTAATGTATGGGGGCTGGATGCCCGGGTTAACCTCACGATCCTCTCCATCTAGCTGGTAGAATGGGAGGGGACGTGACATATATTTATCTCGTCTTGTTGCTATAGTAGTATATAATGTTATGTTTGGTTGTTACAAAAGGCATCTCTATTGTAGGTGTAGCATGTGTTGTTATTTCAGATAGCCTCATAACATGTTCCTAGGGCCTCTTTTTAGCAGGTAGTCAAAAATTACTAATCTTAATAAGCACATGGTTTCTATTAACTATAACATAATAGGTATATAAGAATAAACAAAATGCCTCCAGTGTTTCCAATTCCTTTATGAATAAAAGGCACGATAAATTATTAAAATTCTTGGTCAGCATATCAACAAAGTAAATGGAAGATAGAAAAGATACCATTGCACTCCATGTTAACCATAAACCACTAGCACCTCGAAAAGTAAGAATTCCAGATTCAGTTGATATGCTTGCTCCTATTAGAACAATAATTTTCTGCAACATATATCCCATAAAATAAATTGTCATTACTTACACACATTGATGAAAGATTAACTTTATAGCTATTTTTCTACAAAACAATATTTTTTGTAGGAGTTAAAAGATATTTCGAAAGCTTCCATGTGTACAAGTGTACAACCCAAGTTTGGGCACAGAGTACTAGTATAGATCCCAAAAATAAGGTATGCATGCAAGGGTATATGTCTAGTACTATACATAAAAAGAATAAATCTATAGAAAGGATAATTGAGAAAATAATAAATATATTGAAAATAATTTTAGCAAATAGAACAGTATGTTGCTCAAATAATATGCTTCTTAACTCAGTTACAATATTACAGTCACTCCAATTTAACTTGCAAATATTGACACTAGTACCTACACAATTCCAAATGAATAAAAACAATCTGAATTTTTCAGTTAGTTGTAATGGTGATCTCATGCCCAAGAAAACTTCAAATATAGTCAAACATATCAATGTAACAGATTAAGAGACCTAAAATAAAAACTGTGCACCAAATTACCACACAATAAAATGAATATGATGAGATTGACAAGGAAGATATTCATATGAAAAATAGGTGACGTCAATAACAACTGCACCCAAGTTCATATCTACCTTGGGCATGCTTTTGGATGTATTATATCCTTCTGATAGGCATTCTTCCCCTCATCAAAAAATAATAACATATAATGGAATGGGAATCAATTATGTTTGATCATTTCCAGAGGCATTTGATGAGACAATACCAAAGCTTCTTTGGAATATCTATTTTAAGCATTCCTGAAAATCATGGCATTTTGTTGGACTAAAACTTTTAATGATTTTTTCAAACACTTGATGTGCATCATTCAAATTACTACATTTGGTATACATGTTCCACAACTTTGGACATAAAACCAAGGTAATCTTGAACCTACCTAGATAATGATTGCAACCATGATGCCCAACAATTGTGGGAGCTCATGGACAGGGTAGCTCCTCTCATAATCAAAGGCCAAAATGCATGGATAAGACTAAGAAGAACTACAAAATGAAAGTGTTTTGAGAAATATTTACCTGCAACAAAATTAAGGCACTAGATGCAACATTGACGGAAATTTACAAACATAAATAACTAACAGTAAAAAATGACCTCCATAGCCTAAGAAGACCAAAGGTTCGGTCAAATGTTGCTTTAAGTCTTTTATAAACCAGTGAAAAAAGTAGAACTAGTGGCCGAAGTAAATTCATGACCTGAGAAAATGTTTTAGCCGAAATATTTCGATTTATTGTTACGTACCAAGTACATTAACTATAATACTCCCCGATTGGTAAAGGGTGAATTTGCCACATCAAGATACAAAGTAAGCTAGTGAAAAAAATCTCGAAAATAAAATTTTTAGTTAAAAAATCAAAAGAACACAAAATAAAAACGAAACCCTAACAAAAAATTATCTCTGAAATTTTCGGTCATAAATATTTTTAAGGAGACCTCGGATTGAGTTGCAGGCACTATCGAACGTAAGTACATTGGAAAATAAATCCTGAACAATATCTATTAACTTGACAGAAAGTATTTTAACCCCTAAATACTATGACTATGACTAGAAATTTGTGATTGGGGTATACTTGCCCTAAATATCCAGGTTTGTAAAGGATGGAATACTTGGGCATTCAAGATCTCTTCAATGGGTCAGGTTTTTCTTTCAGTCGAAATATCCAAGGGGAAAAATATATATATACCAAGCAAAAGCAAAGAAACTAAGGTACTACATGAACATGACCCGGGTAAGGAAAGAATTCGCGGGATCTTAAAGCAGTTAAGAAACGGTATAGACAATTTGCATGAGGCACTCTAGCATGCCAGAACTTATTTTGTTTGTTGGTAAAGTTTTCCATGGCATCATATGTAGAAATTGAAGTTGTTCATAGAGATAGGATCTTAAATATAGAAACAAAATAAAAAGTTTCCAGCCAAAACTTGTTGCTTACCTATATGATCTGACGTGGTAAAAGGTATCCATTCTTTTCATTTCATTCAATTAGTCCCCTCCATTACTAAAAAAACTAGTTTTAATTATAAGTAGTAAGTGTCTCATTTATTTGTTGGAACTATAGGGGGTGGTGCTGACAAGGCCTTAATACACATAGGGGACGGATAATCGCATTTTAGGGGTGTAGTTATAAAAGCATTGTCTATGGAATGAGTAGCTTAGAATAGCTATGGATCCTTAACTCAAATCCATGGAAGAATGTCTCCATCCACCAACAACTATTCCATCCGGAGAATACCTTACTATCACTAGTCCATTCGAGTGGATTTTTCACGAAATATTTCCACATTTTGAACATTCGTGGATTAATACAATGAAATTTAAGATGTCTTTTCATTTTTTTATCATGGTAGAAAAACCATGGCAATATCGATGTTTTTTAATTTTTGATGAACTTTCGTCTCTATATCGACGAAATATGGCTATCTTTGCACACGCGCCAAACCAATGCCAGCTTCCAATGGATCTTGGATTTTTAATTTTCAACTCTGCATTTTCATCAATAGATCGACGATCGTCGATCTATAAATACATACTTTAAGACAATTTTTGACACATTTGCTATAGTTGCGACAAGGTTCCTAGTGATTGATTGAGCTCGGATTTTGAACTTGCGACAAATTTCATGGTGATTGTTTGAGCTTGGATATTCTACATAGCTCATATTTTGAACTTGCAAGGTTAGTATTTTTTATATTTTTTTGTCTATATGTTAAGAAAAAAAATTTCAGGATTTTTTTTAACATGCATGTTTGAACGAATTTTTTTTTTTTTAATTTAGCATTGCTACATAGATTTCGTGTGATTAATTAGTTATACTTACATGTTTTTACAGGATTTGCATATGTGATTATATATTAATTACTAATTAAACCTCTTCTTTTTTCTATAGTTCTATTAGAATATAATTATTACATGAAGGTATTGTTAGACACAGTGGCACTGAGAGGGGGGGTGAATCAGTGGGCCAACACTAAATACCAATTTCAACTTCTTTAAAACTTAATCAAAGATCATTAATTATTTTCACTTTAACACTTAGGCAGAGTTCATCATCCAATACACTAGGCTATACATCATTCATATGGGTTTCTTCTCATGTTACAAGTACATTAGGCATAGTTCATCATTCATAGTACATTAGGCTATACTAATTTAGTTTGGCATGCCCACAATCATTTAGAACAACACTCTGTTGCTAGGTATCACTTTCCTTCATTCCTTCTAAATGTTTTCAATTGCCTTTGTTTTCTTCAATCATTTGAAGAAGGATCTAGCATATCTCAAGGTAGGACTTGAGTGCTTTTGCAAAAACAACCCGAATATCTAAGAATGGAAAAATGATTTAGGAAGACTTAGAGTTGTAGATGTCTTGTATACCCAGAATTGTCTTCTTTAGGATCTACGCATTCTTCAAGAGATCAAATATATTGACAATGAATGTCTCCCTTATATTGTACTCTTGGTATTGTGAAATGTACATGCATGGATAATCTTTTGCTGATGCAAGAACCTACACTTCTAGCAACCCGAAATCAGAATTGAAAACCACCTCAGTAGTATCCAAGAACTTCCATTTATTCTTGTGATTGCCTTGGATTCTTCAACACTTGAACTATAAGCTTCAACTGTGTCACATGGTTCTGCCTCCCTTGTTCTTTTTTTTCTCGTGTATGTTTGTCCAATAATATAATCCATACAATCAGATACCAACAACAAGTGTTTCCTAAATACATTCTTTATCAACCATATCCAAAACTAGAGAGAGTCATACTCAACAATCATCTGGTAAATTCATAAAAGGTAAGCATGCATCAAGGATAGTTTTCATTTGGACCATTTGGGCCACCTAGTGTTCCAATGCCCAAACTATCAAGGTCTCCTTGTGATTAAATCAAAGGCCATTGCACAACACTTGTTGGCATCAATGAAAACTTCAGTATTCATATTTTTATTTATATAAATTGGTATATAATATATTGTATTTAGAAATATACTTATATCTAATGTATTTGACAAGTTACTATTTTGTATGGTGTAGGTAAGACAATTACTTGTCACTACAAGGATTTGTCACTATGAATGAAAATGCAAGGAAGCTTGCTTAGTTTAGAGCGGCATTAGAGGTGAGGGGAGATGGAAAACGTTATTAGCCTTGCTCTGATTGCAGGGGCTTGAAAAGAAGAAGACTTTTAATAACAACATCTGAAAGACATTGTAGGGAGAAGGGGCACGCCGAAGGGGGTTATGAATATTGTCCCTTGGTAAGAGTTTATTCAATTTTTAATGTATTCTCTGTAATAGTCATCATGTCATGAATTTCAATCAAATGTCTTATCGTTTTATTATATGTTCTATACACACTAATTTTAGTACATTGTTTGTAAATATATAGACAATGCACCCAAAATGTCGCCCTCCAGAGATTTATTTGCCAAGTACTAGCAGAAATACTCATTTACAGGGTGACGAACTTCTAGATCAGAATATTGAAGTTGATCAAGTTCTTAATGATGATATGGATGGAGATAACGTTAGTGATACAAATCAAGAAGATGAGATACATAGATTGATCCAAGACACATTTGCTCCAATGGATGACGACAACCAGGATGATAGACATGATGTTGATCCTCTACTCGAGAAATCACGTCAACCTCTTTATGAAGGCTCAAAAACAAATCTTCTATCTGCTATATTGTTGTTAGTGAACTTGAAGGTTTTGAATGGTTTATCAAACACTTGTTTCACGCAAATACTAAGGTATGTAATTTGTTAATTATTTATGTCTGCATGTTCACATGTACATAAAGGGTTGAATTGTTTCCTTTATTTCTATTGTTATCTAATTTGTAAAGTATGGATGCGATAGTGATGATTAATATTGTTTACATTGACTTATTTTTTTCAATTTTGTAGATTGTTAGGTGAATTTCTATTACCAACGTCAAATATTTTACCATGCACATATCGAGAGATATATGTGATTATGAAAGAATTTGGAATGGAGTATCAAGCTATTGATGCATGTCCTAATGATCATATCATATACTATGGACAATATGCATTAGAAAATGAATTCCCACAATTTCAAACAAGTAGGTATCGAACCGATAAAGTGAAAAAAAGGTGCCTCACAAAGTTCTTCGTTATATTCTGATAATTTCATGTTTCCAGTGGTTGTTCAGGTGTCAAATTATAGCATAGTTTATGGATTAACATGCAAAGAACAAAATTGGAGACGATGTTCTTTGAATGCCTGTAGATGGTTATGCATTGAGGTACATCAAATAAAAGTGGCCAATTTTTAAAGAATAACCTCGTAATGTTAAACTTTCGTTGGCAGTTTATGGTGTCAATCCATTTGGAGAGATTTGTTCTACCTACTCAGTGTGGCCTGTTTTTTTATAAACAATAACCTTCCTCCTTGGATGTCGATCAAGAGAGAGCACACAATGTTGGCAATGATTTTTCCAGGTATTTAATTAATTTGTATTTTTTTACTTGAAATTCTGATCACTAAATATTTCATTTATTTGTTTCATGCATGATAATTATGTCTTTTATATATAACGACATATAGCTAAATATAATTAATCATGTATGTTGGACCAATTAGGTAAGTACCAGGTTAAAGATATGAACGTATATATTGAGCCTCTTATCGATGAGTTGTTGAAGTTATGGGCTAGTGTCACTATGTATGACATCTCTAGACCAATAGGGAAAAAACGATTTCAATTCCATGGAATACTTGCATGGACAATTCATGATGATCCTAGGTTAACACGTTTTTGTGGTATATTGTTACTTTCTTTTGTTCTTTAATATTATATATATCTATTGAAAATATCATGCATTATTTTAAATGGTAATTCTCATTCACTACATTAATTCATATATCTTGTAGGTCTTCAAACAAAGGGTAAATTTGCATGTCCAGTTTGCGGTCCCAGGATAAAATCTCATTGTTCAAGGAGTTTAGTAAAGGAAGTGTTTGATGAATATAGGCATTTTCTGCCTAAGAACCATATTTATCGAACTATAGACAAAGAAAAATTCAATGGTAAAGAAGAGAATGGAAAAAACCCACAAAGAATGACACCTCACCTATGGAAGTTAGAATATAATAGAAATCGTCAATGTATGCCAAATTATTTATGTATCATATATTATATAAATATTTGTTTTTTTTTTAGTGAATTATGTTCAGTGTGGTATGTACCTATATTGATTAATTAGTGTTAATTTGATTTTGTTGATGTTTCATGAATGTCGTTAAGGCACAAATGGGATTTTACAAGGAATGAAAATTTACCCGATGCAATTCAGTAGGTTGCCATACTATGGGCACCTACAAATAGTTCATTTGTTTGATACAATGCATATCGGGAAGAACATAACAAAATTGTTATGGCGAATATTAGATGTAAAGACTAACAAAGAAAGAATTGGAAAGATTTTCAATGACATCCAAGAAGCTAATCATGCATTGCAATGTGTGATCATTAATTCTAATGGTGATGGCCATCAACAGAATATCAGTCTTCCTTGGTGCTTGATGGAGCAACGGAGCAATATTGTAAAAGAGGTCATCAGAAAAATTAGGTTTCCGATGCGGTTTTCATCTAACATAAAGAATATCTTAACAAAAAAAGGTGATTTTGGTGGGGTTAAAACACATGATTGGCATACATTCATTAAGGTAATTATAACTTTATAATATATTTCCTTATTGGTATGCACTATTTTATTAATTTTATTCTCTTATTTGGAAATAAATAATAATTATGTGTTTTTTGATACAGTATGTTCTACCTTTATCTCTCCGAGACAACTTTGACAACAACATAAAACAAATTATTTATGTTCTTGGAAAATACATGAGGTAAGTAATGCTTTATATGGAAAATTTACTTGGTTTGTGATTTGTAGCGGAACTTATTGACATATTATGTTTTGCCCGCAAATTTTATATATGCCTTGATATTATTTTATTGCATAATTTGTAGGTGGCTTTCATCAAAATTAATTCATAAAGAAGATATAAGGTATTGGAAGAGAGAAATTCCCCAACTAATGTGTTAAATGTAACAATATCTACCTCCATCATTTTTCAATGCACAAGAACACTATCTCATACACCAAGTTGAGGAGATTGAATTATGTGGACCAGTACACACAAGGTCGATGTGGATGGTGGAGAGGCAGTTGAAGTCATTGAAGTATTTTGTTAGACAAAGAGCACGTCCTGAGGGTTCTATGGTTGCGGGATATATGGTATATCAATGCATGGTGTATATTAGTGAATATCTACCTAAATTAGCAGAAAATATGAATGTGCCTCACATTTGGCATCCCGACTCCATCAACAAATTTGATGGGGAGGTCCTGTTGGGGAAAGGTTCAATGAGGACTATGAAAGGTAATTATTAGATGTTGTGGAATTAATATTTTACACATGTATCTTTCCAATTTTATTTTATCATACTGATTTATTTTTTTTATTAATCCTACATATTCAACTATGCCTTTAATGATATCTAATTAATGATATTGAATTGTTATTTTTTCATATAGTTGCTCGAGTGTGGGATGCTTTACATTTATACATTGCAAACAACCTTGATTGGATAGAGCATTGGATAGAAGATTGTGAAGAATACTTCGGTAGGTTATCATGGGAAGGGGTCAGTAATATGATTAAAATAGCTTATCATCATCGACATCAATTTCCTAATCTTACATCGCAAAGGGAAGTTGATTTAGCCTATGGTTTAAAAGATAAAAAGGCAAGTAAATTGTTTACCCACATTTTTCTAGTTACTTCCCATTTTTTCAATGTATTTGGTTTATTTAAGTTTTCAAATATATTTACTAAGTCCTATATGAGGTTTATTAATTCACAATGTATTTTTTACTTGTTGCCAATGTTGCAGTTGAAACATCACACGGATATGTGGTTTAATGGTCGTAAATTTCGTATCAAAATGTTGGATAATAAGATGAAAACCTAGGATTGTGGGATAACTGCAGTGTTTAAGGTCACCAATGTTTTCTCTAGAAGTGACAGACCTCTAGAAGAAACTAAGAATATGTACTATGGGAATTTGGAGGACATAATTGAGTGTGATTTTAATTCCTTTAAAATACTTTTGTTTGAGGTTAAGTGGTACAGGCTACGGATTCATGAACGTGATCCTGAAAGAACTATTATTGAGCATGCTAATGGATTTACCATGGTTAACAAAGGGAATTTGAACTGGGTACAGAACCGTATGTTCTTCCAAGTCAATGTGAGCAAGTCTTTTACTCAGAGGTACCAGGTAAAGCAGGTTGGTCATACGTTGTTAGATACGATCCAAGAGGAAGACCAATAAAGTATAATCATATACTAGATGATGAAGATAATAACGAAGAAGAAGATGATGATGATGATGATTCATATCAGGAGAAGGTGGCTACAGTCGATGTGTTAGATGAAGAATTTGAAGAGGTTCATCATCCAAATGTAGCAGACGATGATCTCATTGACGATCTCGATGACTATATTAGCGAAGATGACGTTGATGTGAATGAGACTTTCATCAATATGTATTCTAAACTAGATCCTAATACAGATGTTGAGTTGGATGAAGAAGAATATGAATGATATTTAATTGTTGAAAAGTAGAGGTGCATGTTTATATCTTTTATATTATGTTGTTATTTTGTACAATAGAGTATGTTGCATGTTATTTAATATTTCCAATTGGGTATGGGGAAATTGAGAGTGATGTGAGGGGGGGTGGCATAATTAGAGCTTCCACCTTCACATGGTTGCCCCTGTTTAGTAGAGAATGAACTATTCTCGAAACCAAGAGAAGCTCAAAATTGGGGTGTATACCATATATAGCTGAAATTTGGCATGGTTTAACTAGACAATATTGTTGTGACATGTGAATGGGGTCAACGTTGAATTTCTGCATTTATGGACTGATCACATTTGACATGGTAGGAAAACACACATGCATTGATTGTATGGGGGGGTTTACCCATTAAGGAGCGACTGCAACTAATCATGTACTACTTCACCCCACTTACAAGCCATGACATGTGAGTGGGGCCAACGTTGAATTTTTTTCAAAAATTAATTTCCTGGACTGAAATTTGACACTCCTTAACTAAAAACATGCACTGACAGTATGGGATGGTTTCCATACTCAAAGAAATCCTTCCAAGTATATCTAGCATATATACTTTAATATTGACAAAACATTAACTTTGCTCAAAAGCTCTTGTACTCTTGGCCTTTTATATTAGCACTAAATGGTTCTTTGAGGTGTGTTTTTAGTATTCTAGATCAAGCAATTTGCGTTGAATTTTAAGTCCTTCCCTAACATCATCATCATGCTGATGATCATGATGATGATATTGATGGTGATGATGATGATGATGATAAGGAATATGATGATGATGATAAATATGACGATGATCATTGTCATCGTCATCATCATCATCATCATCATCATCATCATCATCATCATCTTCTTCTTCTTCGTCATCATCATCATCATCATCTTCTTCATCTCCATCATCATCATCTTCTTCTTCATCTCCATCATCATCATCATCTTCATCATCTTCATAATGATCGTTGTCATCATCATCTTCATCGTCATCTTTTTTGAATGTGGTTGTCATTGATTTCAAAGGAGTTTAGTAATGACAAAGGAATAACCAAGGACATAATGGCAGGGAAAACTCAGTGGAAGACAAAGGAATGAAAAAGGAAGTGATGACATGACAAGTATGATGATGTGGCATGTGTGATGAGGCTGGAAAGACACATGATGGTTCTCTGGTGCTATCATGAAGTCAGTGTTGCAATCTGACATCATTCTGGAAAAGTATGGCAAGTTTGTGAAACTTTGGAAATTGACTAAGTATGGAAAAATTAGTCAAATCTGCTCTAAGAGAATGCCCACCATAATTCATTGTTTGAAGAAAATTCCTACAACATCATATTAGGATATACCTTGTTGAATAGGATATCTAACCATGGTCTCATTTCTTCAAAAGAGTGCTTTATGACAAAGTTATAGATATGCCAAAACAAGGGTTCAAGCCATTTTAGACATTCTGAAAAATGGCTAAGTGTTGGAAAATTGGTCCAAGTAGCCTTGGGTAAATGCACGCAATACCTCATAGGTGAATGGTCAAAATTGTCTGAAACTATCATGTTGTAGCTTGTTGAAGAGGTTATCTTACCATGGTATAATCTCTCAAAGAGGGTGTTTGATGAAAAAGTTAAAGGCCTGCCAAAATAGGGTTTTAGGATGTTTTGCACCAGAGGTAGTAAAACTGCCTAAGTGGCCTCAAGAAAATACATGCCATAATTCATAGGTTAAATTAAATGCACGCACCATATGTTCATGTTGTATCTTGTTTATTTTTCTACGTGACCATGGTCTCAGTTTTCCTTGAGAGTGTCCGAGGAAAAAGTTATAGGTCTGCCAAAACAGGGTTTTAGGCGGTTTTGCACCAAGTTCAGTCAAATGCCCGCCTAGGGAAAATGAAGATGAGTCTGAGAGTGAAATCAGCTTGGGTGTTCTTAGTGATGTATACTACATCATCTAGTGGCATAGGTTCAATATTTTGATGAAATAAAAAATCCACCTTAGAAATTGCACAAATTGTCTAAGTATAAAAATACTGGTAAAAATGCCTAAGTGACCTCAGTAAAATGCCCACCATTTCCAGTATTTGATGGATTAAATTGTTCTGATGGTATGGGTCTCTAGAGTGTTTATTGGTGCATCCAACCAAATCATTGGTTTGTCCAAAAAGTCTCTGTAGGGGAAGATATTTCTTCCTATTTTTGTAGAAGCTAAATGAATACCATCTATATGCTAAGTAAAGAAAATGAAAATTCTTTAAGAATGAGATTAAATATATCAGGATTGTCATATCTAAAGAAGGATTAAAGATACACCCTAATAAGATCGAAACTATGTCTAGTTTTCCAACCCCAAAGAATGAGACCAAAGTAAGAAGCTTCTTGGACTCATATACCAGAGGTCATGTGGCCATGTACCTTGAAATCTATTAGATAAAAATAGACCATCAACACCCAACTAGAAAATTGAATTCCCTAAGCATACATAACATTCCTTAGGGTATAACATTATCCTTTGAGATTCATGGTCCACACTTGAAGCCCTAAGACATCACACATGCCCTGTATGATGTACTAGAGTAATCGTTGATCTAGCAAGGTTTTGGGCTTTGGGATCTAACCCTAACCACCACTATGTTCTACGAAGTTATTGTTCCTTGGCATTCGATGTAGTGGCTCTGAGGAGAGGCCGACAGGCTGAGAGCCTTCAGGGTTTCGTAGCAGGTTCTTTGTGGAGTGTCCACAGTTTGAAACCGTGACCTGTGATGTTTTTACTAGAACCTGTTGATAGCTTTTAGGGACCGATACTCCAATGAGGGTTTTACAGTAGCAGCTTGGGTTTGCAAAGGTTCTAGGGTGATTAACAGTTCTACCTGTAGGTTTCTTTGATACTCGGATTTCCTTAGTTGTTAAATGATAGTTTCTCAGAGTTGTTCTTCCATCCTTCGTTGCATTCAGCGATGGAGTAATGGGTACAGTTTGCAGTGTCTTTGGTGTTTTGCTCCGGTGATAATTTAGAAGGTAATGTTTCACGGGTTCAAACCTTGTATCTTCTATTCTGTTGAGAGTTTCAGTTATTGATATTTTGCATGTAATGATTTCTATCATAAGCTTGTTTTAACGACACTTGATTCAAATGGTGGGTTCCTTCGTCAACCAGCACCCATACTCAGGTTTCGATAACTAGCAGCTACGAAGAGATAATGGTAAGCCTCGGTGGTTACCCTGTTGATCCGGTTAGGTGACTTATGTACCTTCCTGTATTATTGTTGAGACTTCATATTTTCTTGGGCTCTGAGGAGTGATCTTCATCGAAATGCCTGTGCGTTATTTGACAGCTTGGGGAGGATGAAATCCTTAACCCCTTGGTTGTTGTTTTTGTAGTGTTTGTTTTTCAAGTAAAACTGTAATACAAAATAATCAGAGGAGAGCGTTTTACCCTTCTACCTTCTTTGGTAAATGAAAGAATGTGTGTTTCATGCGACATGTGTTTGTGTGGATGATACCGTGAGCGTTGCTCCATTTTGTGTAAAGAAAGCGAAACTTATCATTTGCAATCTATTATGTTTTTGTGGAATAATGGGAGCCAAGGGTTTAGCCTTGTGCTGAGAAGTTGAAGCCTAACACATTGTTCTTTGATAGTAGTTAATTCGTTTCACTACACTGATACAAGTGTTTAACTCTGAAAGTAGATATCTAAAATAGAGATAATAGTATGGTTTTACTGTTAATGGTTTTTCAATTGAAAATTTGATACTGTAGTCTTATATTGATGTCGAGATGCTCTTTGTTTCATTCTTAAGGAAATATGAATGATAATCGTTTTTGTACTTAAGATTATGGTATTGAAAGCGTCACTTGTTGTTCATGTTTGTCAAATTTAAATGTTGGCCGAGAGCCGAGAGTCGATGTTTTCTATTCGCGGTTATGTAATGAGATTGTAACTTATTTTCTTATTCTATTTTAAATGATGATGTTGAAAGGTATGTGTAATCTATTTGTCCAATTGACTCATGCTATGTTTTCTCTATTTGGTTTGTTAGTTGAAAAACACAATAGAAAAACAATATTCGTTCTGTTATTGAAATAGGGCATGATACAGAATGAAATATGATTCTTTTTGGAAAACTTAGAAGAACCTAGATTCTAGATTTTACTATTCCTATCCAAGGTAGAAATGAAATAAAAATGTTGTAGTTTCTGTTACGTGTATCCTTGCAACTAATTAAGATGTAATTATCAACAAAAGAAGATAAAAATGAATTGTAATAATATACTTTTTTTTAGAGAGAAAATAATCTAAGAATACCTATCAAGTGTATCTTGTAACAGGACTGCTACAATGTCTACTTAAGGAATACCGTGCATAAAAATTTAGTGTTAAATAATCATGCATTTATTTGAAATAGAAAGAGTTCTGTTTGATTTTGTGATTATATATACTTGCTAGCAGCATTGGATAACGGTATTGTGTACTTAGGAAATAATTAATTTGCAGCTGTTATTTTCAATAAAAACTGGTGAAAGAAAAATACAGTGAACTTTAAACACTTAACTGATGAAAACAATAATAAGAGAAAGACATAGAATTATATTATTTATTACAGAATATTAATGGTAAGAAAAACTAATGAAATACAACAGTATTAATCTTCTCATTCATTTGGCAATCTGCCTATCAATTTATCTACCTTAATTTCCTTCTTTGTACTAGAGTACGATGCAGAAACATTAGAATGGGGAAAAATGCAGAGAAATATTTTTATTCAATTCATCTTACATAACCATTACTATATAGAATCCTAACTAGGTCAGAAACTAAATAAATGCATTTGTATAATAATATCCTTAAAATAGTAAATTTATAATTGCAGATAGAAATTTTAACTACTCAGAATTAGAAAAGACAAGTAGAACCTATAAATGAAGATAGGGCCGACAAACACCCAAGGAGGCATGTTCCTCCCAACCTTTTCCACAAGAAGCAGCCAAACTACTTGCTTCCTTTGGACCCCCGAGCTTGCTTACTGAACCACTTAGTAGATGGAATCTATGTAGAAGCAAGGCACTCAGTAATATAACTTCTGCACTCAGTAGTATAACTTCTGCACTCAAAATATGCCTTCTGCACTCAGCAATTTAACTTTTGCACTCAGTAGTATAATAGGAAGACTTACACCATGATCATAAACTCAGCATATCCCCTCATCGAATCTCTTGGGTGCAAGCACAGCAAAACCCCAAGGTAAATTTCCTCGTCAGGAAAAGTGATAACCCTAAGTTCATAATTCTATGGCTCTTATATAGACTACCTAGGACTTTAGTGATCTATTTTCAATAAATGAGCCTCCAGCTCCAGTCCCACCTTCCAGGGCACTATTACCACATTTCAAGGGAGTTGTCCCATACCAACAGCTAGTTTGTTGCATCATGATCCTGCCACTTGTCCATTGCCTTCTACTCCAGATTCCATTCCACCTAGTGGGTCAGTAAACACTCTTTCAACAGTCCCCTTAGGTGTTTGTCTCCTATTTAATTTATTAAATAATAAAATATTATGCAATTACAATCATCCTTGGACACTTGTCCAATATAAAACTTTACAATAAAAGTTAACATAATGTTTCCAACATAAAAAAAAATTTCAGCAAAAAGGGTATGTTACAAACACCCCCACTTAAGCTCAACATCATCCTCGATGTTGCTTATTCATCATCCGATCCTTCCTGGAATAGAACTGGATATGCTGCCCGCATTTTACTTTCTAGTTCCTAGGTATCTTCATCAGGGCTAAGGTGCTTCCATTGCACCTTTACCTGCCCTATGGTACGATTCCGAAGCACAATTTCCCTCCTGTCGAGAATACAGTCCGGTTCCACCTGAAAATCTCCTGCGGGCTCCACCTTTGATTTCGACCATGGACATTTGAGGGTCTGCTTGACGATTTTCCAACACTGCATTTATCCTTGGCATTTCTCTTGCCACATCACCAACTGTTGGCTCCGCTTGTATGCTATGAATATTGTTGAATGTCCTTTTGTTGCATGGGAAATCTGCTTTCTTATGTGGTCCACCGCAATCAAAACACTTCAAAGGTCTTTTCTGTTCAGCATACCTGGTGTTGTTATTGTTATTAGGTACATTTCTTGCAGCAGTAAAATTATGTGGTGCATTACTCCTGTAATTATTATTACTTGGAAATTTTCTGTTATTAAAATATTTCTTAAAATTTCTAGAATTATGTTTAAAACTCTTCTTTTTGTGATCAAAATGATTAGACTTATTACTCTTCCAGCCAGTTGTTCCATCTCTTTTTCTGTTTTGATCAAAACAGAAATTAGCTTTCCTCATAGCCTCTTCTGAGTGGAAGGGTTATCATACTCGATCCTATCTTTTATGTTGAAAGGTAGACAACTTAGAAACCTTTGTACCTTAGGCTTATCTTCAACCATGTAAGGTACATACCTCAGCACGCTAAGGAACTTGCTGCACAACTCCTTCATGTTCATAGTACCCAATTTTAAATCATAAAACTCTTTTGATTTATCTTCATAGTACTGTTCTGACAATAACTTTTTCTTAAATAAATTTTTAAACATATTCCAGGTTACATGTCTTTCCTTTATGCTCTTAATTCTTTTAAGATCCTGCCACCAAATATCTTCCTTTCCTATCAGATTGTAAATAGCCATCTTGGCTTTTAACTAAGAAGAGTAATCATAAATATTAAAGTACTTCTTCATTCCAGACAGCCATGCTTTAGCTGTCTCACCTTTTTCACTTTCGCCATTAAAGGTTGGTGGTATATTCTTTTTACACTCTCTAGTAATTTGTTCATGATGCTTATGTTTCCTCTTCTTAGAACAGTTATCACTATCACTACTATCATGAACAGAAGTATAATTACTTTGATCAGATTCAAATGAAGAGTAACTAATATTTTTACCATTTTTGACTTTCTTACTCTTATGTTTGTGAGACATTGCACTAGAATCAGATTTTACTTCCGATTTCCTTCCTCTTTCCTCATTATGGTATTTCTCTAGTAGAATCTGATTTAACTCTTCCTGTGACTTCATAATGCGTTCATTTTCTTCCTTAACAATTCTTATCTCAGATTTTAAATCTTTTACAGTACGAAGAAGTTATGAATATTGGTTATTTAATTCAACATATATTCCTTCATTATTATTATTGTTATTATGCTCATTATGAGGAGATATGTCCTCTACTGATTCCTACGGTATGTCCTGCAAATTAATAAAAAATCATTCTGTACAAAAATAAAATTTAGTAACATAAACTTTCTGGTTTTTATTTTCTGTTTGCACACATGAGCCTATTTCAGACCTAGAGTTTGAACTCGTGCTCTGATACCACATGTAACATCCCAAAATTTACAAAAATTAAAAGTTTTTCGATATAGCTTTTAATGCATAAACTAACTGTGCGGAAATATAATAAATGCTAAAATGTCGTATTGTTGTACTAAATTCTATGTTGGTCAAAAGTGTAATGTTTGCGACGAGATGATTAATATCTACGTTTCGATATTAAACTTACTCATCTGTACTTTTCACAATTCTTTTGTTGTTGATCCAATGATATAAGTTTATATGTGTTAACTATTGTTCTTCTGTTTGATGATGAAGGGGTCCTACGGATGCCCCGAGGCTTACTTAGCATTCGTGCTAAAGCATTTGAATCGTCCTTTTTCGCAGATTACAGGTAAGAGCTTTAGTGTTTACGACATGTTACCGAAGAGTTTCTAACCAGTTTCCATATCTCCAAAGTATTAATGATTTAAGAACAAAATCTCAAAAATGCTATTGGTGAGAACTTCAATTAGCCTAGATTATAAAACAGAAGTATGTCAGTTGTACAATTTATAACCCTATACTAACCTTTTTATTACTTTGTACAATCACTAGATAGGATCCAAATTTTAATATTGTGAGATTCTATTTCATGCAAACCATAAGGATAAACAAATCCTATATGTAATGGCTAAGCACAATTAGCGTGCAATATCTATGTGCAATTCTTTATATGCTCTAGAGTATAAGAATTAAATGCAATATTTTATTTAACTTCTAACTTAGAAACTATTTGCAAATTCATGATCAATTTCTAGCCTAGATACTATATACAAATTCTATACTATATTGAAATAGATATATGTAGAGTCTTATACATAGTCCTATGAATAAAGGTTATATACAAATTCCTATTTAAAATCTAGTGTAGGAACTATGTGAAATGGCTTAAACCTTATCCTATGAATAATGAATAATTACATTTTTGTGTGTGCATCACGTGACCCTTTTTACATTATGGAAACCTAGCAAAAGAAAATGAATACAACCTTGTCATAACACAAGGTGTATAACATGACATAGTTGTGCATTTTACCAAGGAATCGATACATTACAAGGATGGTTAAGAATTTAACATTATGATAGTTTCGTGCTGGCAGGCACTTTGATTTCCTTTTACATTTAATACTCCCAACTGCCAAGACAGTGGAATGTCTCCGTGGACATCATCATGGTGCTAGGCACGTGATGGTATGGTGATGGGTCATTCATCGTGATGAGCTGTATTTCATTTGGTTCGAAGATATCAGAGCTGTCCTCCTCGGTGGCTAAGGGTATTAATGGTGTCTTTACTATGGTTGTTGCTTGGGACTATGTGAAAACCCTTCGGGTGATCTCCACCGTTGATCTAGCAAGGTTTTGGGATTTGGGATCTAACCCTAACCACCACTATGTTCTACAAAGTTATTGTTCCTTGGAATTTGGTGTAGTGGCTCTGAGGAGAGGCCGACAAGCTGAGAGCCTTTAGGGTTTCGTAGCAAGTGCTTTTTGGAGTGTCCACGGTTTGAAACCGTGACCTGTTGATGTTTTAACTAGAACCTGTTGATAGCTTTTAGGGACCGATACTCCAATGAGGGTTTTATAGTAGCAACTTGGGTTTGCAAAGGTTCCGGGGTGATTAACAGTTCTACCTGTAGGTTGCTTCGATACTCGGCTTTCCTCGTTTGTTAAGTGATAGTTTCTCAGATTTTTTCTTCCATCCTTCATTGCATTCGGCGATGGATAAATGGTACAGTTTGCAGTGTCTTTGGCGTTCTGCTCCGGTGATAATTTAAAAGGTAATGTTTCACGGGTTCGAACCTTGTATCTTCTATTCTGTTCAGAGTTTCAGTTATTGATATTTTGGATGTAATGATTTCTATCATAAGCTTGTTTTAACCACACTTGATTCAAATGGCAAGTTCCTTCGTCAACCGGCACCCATACTCAGGTTTCGATAACTGGAAGCTACGAAGAGAAAATGGTAAGCCTCAGTGGTTACCCTGTTGATCCGGTTAGGTGACTTATGGACCTTCCTATATTATTGCCGAGACTTCATATTTTCTTGGGATCTGAGGAGTGATCTTCGTCGAAATGCCTGTGAGTTGTTTGACAGCTTGGGGAGGATGAAATCCTTGACCCCTTCGTCATTGTTTCTGTAGTGTTTGTTTTTCAAGTAAAACTGTAATACAAAATAATCAGAGGAGAGGGTTTTACCCTTCTACCTTCTTTGGTAAATGAAAGAATTTGTGTTTCATATGACATGTGTTTGTGTGGATGATACCGTGAGCGTTGCTCCATTTTGTGTAAAGAAAGCAAAACTTATCGTTTGCAATCTACTATGTTTTTGTGGAATAATGGGAGCCAAGGGTTTAGCCTTGTGCTGAGAATTCAAACCCTAACACGTTGCTCTTTGATAGCAGTTAATTAGTTTCATTACACATATACAAGTGTTTAACTCTGAAAGTAGATATCTAAAATAGAGATAATCGTATGGTTTTACTGTTAATGGTTTTTCAATTGAAAATGTGATACTGTAGTCTTATATTGATGTCGAGATGCTCTTTGTTTCAGTCTTAAGGAAATATGAATGATAATCATTTTTGTACTTGAGCTTATGGTATTGAAAGCGTCACTTGTTGTTCATGTCTATCAAATTTAAGTGTTGGCCGAGAGCCGAGAGTCGATGTTTTCTATTCACAATTATGTAATGAGATTGTAACTTATTTTCTTATTCTATTTTAAATGATGATGTTGAAAGGATTTGTATATGTGTAAGCTATTTGTCCAGTTGACTCATGCTATGTTTTCTCTATTTGGTTTGTTAGTTGAAAAACACAATAGAAAAACAATACTCATTCTGTTATTGAAATAGGGCATGATACAGAATGAAATATGAGCCTTTTTGGAAAACTTAGAAGAACCTAGATTCTAGATTTTACTATTCTTGTCCAAGGTAGAAATGAAATAAAAATGTTGTAGTTTCTGTTACGTGTATCCTTGCAGCTAATTAAGATGTAATTATCAACAAAAGAAGATAAAAATGAAGTGTAATAATATACTGTTTTTGAGAGAGAAACTAATCTAAGAATACCTATCAAGTGTATCCTGTAACAGGACTGCTACAATGTCTACTTCAGGAATACTGTGCATAAAAACTTAGTGTTAAATAATCATGCATTTATTTGAAATAGAAAGAGTTCTGTTTGTTTTTGTGATTATATATACTTGCTAGCAGCATTGGATAACGGTACTGTGTACTTAGGAAATAATTAATTTGCAGCTATTATTTTCAATAAAAACTGGTGAAAGAAAAATACAATGAACTTTAAACACTTAACTGATGAAAAAAATGATAAGAGAAAGACATAGAATTATATTATTTATTACAGAATATTAATGGTAAGAAAAACTAATGAAATACAACAGTATTAACCTTCTCATTCATTCGGCAATCTGCCTATCAATTTATCTACCTTAATCTCCTTCTCTGTACTAGAGTACGATGCAGAAACATTAGCATGGGGAAAAATGCAGAGAAATATTTTATTCAATTCATCTTACATAATCATTACTATACATAATCCTAACTAGGTCAAAAACTAAATAAATGCATTTGTATAATAATATCCTTAAAACAGTAAATTTATAATTGTAGATAGAAATTTTAACTACTCAGAATTAGAAAAGACAAGTAGAACCTGTAAATGAAGATAGGGCCGACAAACACCCAAGGAGGCCTGTTCCTCCCAACCTTTTCTAGAATAAGCAGACAAACTACTTGCTTCCTTTGGACCCCCGAGCTTTCTTACTAAACCACTTAGTAGATGGAATTTGTGTAGAAGCAAGGCACTCAGTAATATAACTTCTGCACTCAGTAGTATAACTTCTGCACTCAAAATATGCCTTCTGCACTCAACAATGTAACTTCTGCACTCAATAGTATAATAGGAAGACTTACACCATGATCATAAACTCAGCATATCCCCTCATCGAATCTCTTGGGTGCAAGCACAGCAAAACCCCAAGGTAAATTTCCTCGTCACAAAAATTGATGACCCTAAGTTCATAATTCGATGGCTCTTATATAGACTGCCTAGGTCTTTAGTGGTCAATTTTCAATAAATAATCATCAAGCTTCAGTCCCACCTTCCAGGGCACTATGACCACATTTCAAGGGAGTTGTCCCATACCAACAGCTAGTTTGTTGCATCATGATGATGCCACTTGTCCATTGCCTTCTACCCCAGATTCCATTCCACCTAGTGGGTCAGTAAACACTTTTTCAACAGTCCCCTTAGGTGTTTGTCTCCTATTTAATTTATTAAATAATAAAATATTGTGCAATTGCAGTCATCCTTGGACACTTGTCCAATATAAAACTTTACAATAAAAGTTAGCATAATGTTTCCAACATAAAATGTTTTTCATCAAAAAGGGTATATTACAAGGCTTCCTACAACTTTGTGAATGTTTTGCTTCTTGTGGTCAATACTAGCTGATACTAGTCGTGGCCAACTTGACTCGACTCGACTTGACTCAACTCGACTCGAGTAAAAATGGTCGGAAAGAGACCGACTTGATTTACAAATTTATGAATATACATGGTTCAATAAACTTGAACAACCCTTTATACAAAACTTCTACTAATTTTCAAAGACCCGCCACTTTTTAAAACAAAATGACCACTTTAAAGACTCGACCAGTTAATTATATTTTGAGAAACTCAACCAATGTATGCAATATGTCAACCAAAAAGTAATAAAGACATGACTGAATATTATAAGGGATCAACCAAGATCTGGCATATCGACCACTTTTTTACATACCCGACCATACATATCAACTTCGACCAAAAAGCATGGCAAACTTTGACTAAAAGTATTACAACTTGTCCATGTCAAACTTCGACTAAAAACATCAACCGACCATTTTTAAATTTTCGACCATATGAAGAATCGACCATAACTTTTCAACTAATAATGCTTCGACCATCATAAAGAAAATACCATCGATCAAATAGTATCAACCATAAAGGGAACTAACCAAGAATTTAACATCAAAAACATTTTAATACGGAGAAGAATAGTCAATGAAGAATGATTATGCTACCTGTCAGCTAGTCTTGGTCGATGGTTGCAGGTTCCAATCGACAGAAAGTTCTATCCCAAAAATAGGTCGACAAAGTTAATTAGTCGATATTGCTTGTCTTCAACGGTACATAGTCTGATTCTGTTTAACTTCAGTCAAGACCTCTTTTAGTCGGTGACCAGGTAGTTGTGATCAATTATTTATCTAATAATATTTTATATAATTGTCTTGATGGTCTATCGGAAGTCAATTATAGTGGTCGATTGTACAGGATATCTCCTCATTGAATTACTGCTAATTATTCTTTAGCCAATGCATAATATAGTCGACTAGCATCATGTACAATAACATGCCTAGATTCGATGCATCGGGAATGATCATGAACTTCTGTCAGGGATCATTCCCTGCGACTAGCCTTACCATCATTCCAACTATCGATGGGTATAGAAAAGCAAAGATACTTCTCTTGGAAGAAAGTGATAACTCCATATCTTGTAAACCAAACCGCCATGAAGTCTACTAGCAATGAGAACATCTTGGCCAGAGTCAGCGATCGAAGATCCAATGTTCATGATTTCAACAGTTTTAATTGGAAGTCTACTGCAATATTTTTCTAGTCGATAGACATTCCTTGCATTCACGACTACTTTAGTCGGTTGGCTGCATTGGTTGACGACAGACTCGATCGACGCCAGGCTCGATCGATTGCTACTTGAGCTAATGACTGCATACTTTGACAAAATAAAACTTATAGTTGCTTCAACGGATGGCAGTCGAACTTCACAATGCAGGTCGACTTAATAAAAACAAAGAAATAAGTCGATAATTGATCTGGTAGCATAGAGTCTTCCACACAAGGAATCAAATTCCTTTTCGTAGCTCATTTAAGCATTGTTGTCAACAAAAGCAATGAATAAGAGGAACCCACGGCTGAAAGATACAAATTTCATGTAAAATAAAAAAAAAATCATGCAGCAAACCTACGCAGCTTGAAGCCGCACCCAACGAGGATCCTCCACAATCGGATTTGACTAGTTATTCGATCTCCGGTCAAGTTGGTTTCTTTAATTTTTTTAATCAAGCACTTCCAGAATGTGTCATTTATCTTCGACATTTCTTCATACTAACGGCAGTTCTGGATGTCGATCGTAGGTACAAACCAACCATATATAATCTTCCTTGCAGGATCTTCTTGACGTCCTCCTTTTCCTGTTTAGGTTCGAACCACCACCTCCATTCGCTGTTGTTTTCACCCAGACTGGACAGAGGAGGAAACGGTACCAGATGTTGTATGTGCAGATTCACTACATATTCAAGCACAGCATAAGACTACACACATACAAACCATCACGAAGATTACAATATGGACGGAACATTCAGTCGTCTTATTCATTCATTGAGGTAGTATTTATACAATAAGTGGAGAGGTTGGAGTGGTTACACCTTCTCCAACCGCTCATTAGTTAAACACACATTAATACATGATGATATCCAAAAGGCCGCTAAATGGCCCTTTCAACAGGATACTTGTTCTTAATTGTCACTTTATTGAGCTTCCTCTAATCAATACACAGCCTCAATGTTCCATCCTTCTTCTTAACAAATAACACTGGTGCACCCCATGGGGATACACTCAGTCTGATATATTCCTTGTCCATTAATTCCTGTAGCTGCGTCTTCAATTCTACCAATTCTGGTGTGCTCATTCTATAAGGAGCTTTGGAGATGGGTACTGCTCCTGGAATAAGATTAATAGAAAATTCAATGTCTCTCTTGGGTAGTAGTCCTGGAACTTCATCTGGAAATACATCCTGAAATTCTTGCAATATCTGGAAGTCTTCTATCCTGGGTCCTTTATCTTTTGTTGAATCTGATATATGCACAACATATAATTGACAACCCTTTTTTTAGGATTTCCTCAGTTGTAAGGCTGAAATATTCCTTACTGAAACATGCTTCGGAATTCCTTTCCTTCATCATCAAGGAATTCTAGTGTTTTCTCATAACAGTCCACCTTGGCTTTATGTCTTTCTAACCAATCCATGCCAATTAGGGAGTCATATGATCCTAATGTTAAGAAATTTAATTCTGCATGCGTGAGGAGTCTATTCAATTCTATAGGACACTCCTTCACTACTTCACTTACCTTCCTCTTGGTACCGGTGGCTAATTGAACTATCCAAGCTTTATCATGCTTTACTTTACCAAGAGAACAACTTTCAACTACCTTAGGAGACACATAACTATGAGTAGACCCTGGATCAATCAAAACAGAAATAGACCACTCAACAATCTCACCTGCAACCTCCACCATTGTTGATTAATGGTCTGCCTAGTGATCATACAGTGTTGCATAAATCCTAGGTGTTCCTCTTTCCATTTCCCCTACTATAGCTGCTCCTTTAATGTTGTGCAAGCTCCGGGGATTCTTCTTTTCAGTCGGGAAATCTCTAAGCATGTGGTTTTGTCCACAACCTTAACACTGAAGTGGCCCCTTTGATGTTCTATCTGCTACTATAATGGGTTTGATTTCTCTTCTTTCTTGCTGACCCTATGGAAATATTTTGGGTTGATTTCTGAATGGTGGTTTGAATTCACCTTTCCTCTATTCAACCCTTCCCTTGGGTTTACCTTTCCATGTTGGTTGAGCCTCTGCTTTACCTTTACCTTGCTCATAGCAATGCTCTGCCATTCTAATGGCTTCATCCAAGCTTGGTGGATTTACAAACTCTATTATATCTCTGTAGTTATGTGCTAGGCTACCAAGGAAGCATTGGATCTTCACTCTTTCATCCTTGATGTATTCTACATACCTCAGCAGCTCCAGAAACCTGTGGACATGCTCATCCATGGTATTATGTCCTATTCTGAGTTCGTTTAACTATTTTCTTTTGCTATCATACTACCTAGATGATAGGTACTTCTTCTAGAAGTGTATTTTAAACCTTTCCCAACTCACTCTTCTTTCACTAATTCCCTTCACTTACATGAGGTGTTCCCACCAGATTGAAGCTCTTCCACTAAGGTTATATATGGAAACCCTATCCTTTTCATTCTCTGAATACTCATGCATTCTGAAGTACTTCTTGATTCCAAGAAGCCATGCTTCTACTTCTTAACCTTCATTGCATTCACCATCAAAAGTGGGAGGCCTTGCCTTCCTAAATTCACCCTGTGGAATACCTCTGTGCTTCTTTCTTCCCTTACTCTTCTTGGAAGTGTGTCTTGGGCTCCCCTGAGAACCCTCAGAATCATCTAACCTACTATAAGAAAACCTAGGAGAAGGTGTCATGTGCCTTCTGCTCATAGAACCTCTTCTAAGGCTTGGAGTTCTTCTCTTAGAACAACCCCTAGACTAACTTTCAGCATTTCTTTCCTCTCGACTTTTGTTTCTTGGGTTAGACCCACCATTTATTCTTTGTTGTATGTCTATGAGACCCTGCAAAATGGCCGCATTGAGTTGATGTTTTTCTTCTTACACTTTCATCATCCGCTCGTTAAAGCTTACCATAGTCTCATCCAAGTTTGGGGGCATTACTTTCTCCCTTCTTCCATTAGATTCGGTCTTTGTATGTGCTTCTTGCACGTTCCTACCCAGCACCTCGTCCTCTGGTTAAAATAGGTCTTGCGCATCATTTAAGGTGACCATTCTTACACCTTTTTGTATGTTGTCCTATTATACGATTCGTCTTACAGTTGCTTCTATCACTGTGCATATCAGAGACATCTATTAGACATCACAAGCATGCAATTAAAATCTATTAGACCCATTCAAGCTTGGAACTATTCATTTGAACAATCAATTAATCAAATAAGTTCATCAAAATCATGCCATGGGCGCATCTCTTGACCAAAACTTCATGCACGGTCCAACCCAAACAGCTACCAGTGTTGCAACTGAAGCTTTGACACCACTTTGTCATGTCCCCATGACCTTCAGATGCCACGGGAGACCCCGATACATTTTTGTTTTGCAACTCGACTGAATACACACACACAGTCGAAGTAGCTCAGATACACAATATGCAACTGTGAATCCGCAATCCGCAACTATGAATTCGCAATTTGTATCTGTGGATGCGGAAGTGTGAAACTTCACATCGGAAAACTTACCTTTCCGCAATCCGCAATCCGCAACTATGAATCTGCAATCCGCAACTACGGATGCGGAAGTGCGAAACTTCACCTCGGAAAACTTACCTTTCCGCAATCCGCAACCACAAATCCGCAATCCACAATCCGCAACTGTGGATGCGGAAGTGCGGAACTTCACATCGGAAAACTTACCTTTCCACAATCCTCAATCCGCAACCGCAAATCCACAATCCACAACTGCGGAACTCAAAAATGAGGAACGTCAAATTTCGACCTTCGAAAATATCGCTTCTGCAATTCTCAATGCGGAAATTAGAAATACGAAAGTCCAAAACATAACTTTGAAACTTTTAAGTTTCCGCAATCCGCAATGCAGAATTGCGGAGACACCTCTACTCCTGCAACTTGCAAAGATCATATCTCCCTCATCGTTTCACCAAATGAGACAAGGTCGGTACCATTGGAAATATCTTGGATAGCTATATCCAATGGTACAACTTCCACTCCAAACCGAGGTCTCTAACCCCGCCATTTATTCAACTGAACATTTGTGCATAAATTCTACTTAAAAGACTTTATCCTTCTTCCTGCCATGACTTTCTCACTTGTATCTGACCCACAAAGGGGTTCTGAAACACCTCAAGGTATTCCCCTCCTTCCGAAGATCAGGTGTAGTCATACAACTCATTCACAGGGTTAACCAAACGTATCACAACATGTAAGGTGCATAAAGTTAGATCAAACAATTACATCTATCACATGCAAGGATTATAATGAATTAAACTCATGCAATACTATGATGTACATAACAATGAACTCATCCTCCTACTTAGGCCTACACATAAACTTATTTTCAATCAAATTCATATAAACAAACATTCCATAACTCAAACACAAGCAACCATATTACAACAATGAAACATCATAATGTAACATAACAAGAAGTACTTATCTTTTAAATTTATGAAGTTGCCAAGCAACTGGCTAAGTGAGAGCAACATTCCACCCAACCTTAGATCTATGTCCAACCTGTACTCTTTCAGCTGAGAGATCACCCTCAAGCTGGGTTTTGTATCCACTAAGGAGGTGTATCAGGTTCTCTCACAGTCAAGGTCCCATCCCAATTCTAATCCAATCTACAATTGGGTTTATCAAGCATTCTAGGGCATCTACCCATGCTAAGCCAACCTGCAGTGGGTTTATCAAGCATATAGGGATATACTGGTCATGCTAAGCCAACTTCCAGTTGGGTTTATCAAGCATACCAAACAACACAGTCATGCCAAGCCAGCCTGTAGTTGGGTTTATTAAGCATACCAAAGAAGCTGATCATGCTAAGCCAACCTACAGTTGGGTTTATCATGTATACCAAGCAACACAATCATGCCAAGCTAGCCTACAGTTGGGTTTATAAGGCATACCAGGAAAGTTGATCATGCTAATCCAACTTGCAGTGGGTTTATCAGGCACACAGGGATAACAAGGAAGGTATTTCTAAGCCAGTGAGCTCAACCACAGAGCTGTAGGAATCTCAACACTCAGCGGACATGGAACCCACATTACCTACCTCACCCAACACAAGGAAGACCCTCTTCTCTACTGCACAGTCCCTCAAGGCCTCTTCCCTTCCAGTGCTATTCAGGGTGGGCATAGAAAGGTCCAGTCTCTAGTTCTATGAGATTACAGCCTTCACTAGGTTTATCAAGCAACCCAACCTTCTACCAAAGTTCAACAAGTTGATTCCTTTCAAACTTGCGGACAGAACTCTATTCCGCAATCAACTCTCTACGACCCAATCCTGGGTTCTCACGGTTTCTCTGCACTGTTCCATCTTTTCAATTTCCTCTCGGATTCTTACCACTCTTGTCATGAGTAGACTGGGTTCACACACAGACTTTCTACGGTTTCTCCCTCTTACACAGGAACACGATTATCCTCACAATATTCCTCACGGCTAGGCTCTGTGTATGCAGGGATTTCTAAACTAATTCTCTCTCGATGATCTATGGATGATGAGTCGTGAGTGCATGTATGTATGAATGAATTTTCCCTTCCCCCAATGGGTATTCAAACCAGTTCCGTGAGTTCCCAGGTGATTGAGTGTCTTCTAGTACAAGAAACCAGAGCCATGCCCTACCATACAAAATTGTAGGCATGCTCCATAATCCATCAACTTCAACAACAGGGTTCCCAACCACCCTCAACAACCGAATTAATGTCAGTAGGGAGTTCAAAAGGGTCCATAGTTGGACATGTGGCAACATGGGTACCAATCTATTGACATAGTTCTGTCGACAGGGGTTCACTTCGCACTGCCGTCAACAAACACCAACCCAACACCCTTAAGCACCGGCCCATAAATTTTTTACCCTTTCTAGCAACACCCATGAAGTGAGTAAGGTCTCACCCGAGATGGTTAAGGGGGCTGCAGGAACCAAGTTTCCACCTTGGGGAAAGGACATGTGTGTGCATCAATTCTATCGCATCAGAAACTAGAGACTTGCTTCCGCAACATACTTCGTAATTTAAACAAATATGCATCATTCGCATATTAACCATACATTCACCATTTGCACATTCAACACAGAATTAACATTTGCATTAATAGGGAAATGTATGAAACCTTACAGAAACAGCATAAGTCATTCATTATTCGACAGAAACAAAAAGATAGATTTCAACATATTCATGCATTCATTAAAACCTGCGGTATAACCTTCGCAGAAAAACACTTCAGAACATCTTATCGCGGATACATATAACAATGCGAAATAGAGCAAAACAACACTTGATTCTTCAAATCTCGGATGCCCTTAGGCTTACATTCCTATTCTTATTTATAGCGAACTATGGTGGTTACATAATGGTCCAAATGACCCTTTTCTAACAACCTAACTAGTCTTGCGCTTCCTCATTCTCCGTGAATTACCCTTTCGTACACGGATGGTCCTTCTTCACAGCTGTTAGCTTCTGCACTTCATGTGGACTAATCCTGTGCCAACACAATCCCGTAACCCCCCCACCTCTCCCTAGTGGATACACATGGCCCCTTCTCATTGGTTGCCTCCTTAGCCATCTTCTTGGTTATTTTATTCGTTAATAATAATTACATCATTTACATTTTTTCATGGCTTAACATCCCATGAATAATCAAACTGTCAATACTTTCCTACGCAATAACCTTAAACATCCACTAGTGGGGCCTTGGCCTTGAGCTCCACACTAGGGTGAATACACACACTACATATACATAGTATTTACATTGAATCCAATAAACATCAAGGAGAAATGGGGTATTATAGGAAAAATCAGTGGAAAACAAACGAATAAGTAAAGATATGATGACATGACCTGTATAATGAAGTGGCATGGTTGATCAAAGGAATAACCAAGGACATGATGGCAGGGAAAACTCAGTGGAAGACAAAGGAATGAAAAAGGAAGTGATGACATGACAAGTATGATGATGTGGCATGTGTGATGAGGCTAGAAAGACACATGCTGGTGTTCTGGTTCTATCATGAATTCAGTGTTGCAATCTAACATCATTCTGTAAAAGTATGGCAAGTTTGTGAAACTTTGGAAATTGAAAAATTAGTCAAAAACTGCTCTAAGAGAATGCCCTCCATAATTCATGTTTGAAGAAAATGCTCGCAACATCATATCAAGATATACCTTGTTGAATGATCTATCTAACTATGGTCTCATTTCTTCAAAATAGTGCTTTATGACAAAATTAGAGATCTTCCAAAACAAGGGTTCAAGCAGTTTTAGACATTCTGCAAAATGGTTGTGTTGGAAAATTGGTCCAAGTAGCCTTGGGGAAATGCGCATCGTACCTAATAGGTGAATGGGAAAAATTATCTGAAACTATGATCTTGTATATTTTTGAAGAGGCTATCTTACCATGGTCTCATCTCTCAAAGAGGGTGTTTGATGACAAAGTTAAAGGCCTGCCAAAAGAGGGTTTGAGGATGTTTTTCACCAGAGGTAGTAAAACTTCCTAAGTGGCCTCAAGGAAATGCATGCCATAATTCATAGGTTAAAGTAAATGCATGCACCATATGTATAGTCTATATCTTATTGATTTTTCTACCTGACCATGGTCTCAGATTGTCTTGAGAGTGTCTGAGGAAAAAGCTATAGGTCTGCCAAAATAGGGTTTTAGGCAGTTTTGCACCAAGTTCAGTAAAATGCCTGCCTAGGGAAAATGAAGATGAGTCTGAGAGTGAAATCAGATTGGGTGTACTCAGTAAGGTATACTACATCATCTAGTGGCATTGGTTCAATATTTTGATGAAATAAAAAAATCCACCTTAGAAATTACACAAATTGTTTGAGTATAAAAATAATGGTAAAAATGCCAAAGTGACCTCAATAAAATGCCTGCCATTTCCAGTATTTGATGGATTAAATTTTTATGAGGGTATGGATCTCTAGATTGTTTATTGGTGCATCCAATCATATCATTGGTTTTTCCAAAAAGTCTCTATAGGATAATATATTGATTTTCCAAAAATGCCTCCCAGCTTGATTTGCACTACTCCAGAAAAATGCCCACCGAGGAGAGAGAAAGAAGCTTCAGAGGATGAAAGTGGTCCTGATGGAATCACCATGTTGGCCTCTACCCATTGGGTGTCTCACACTTCAAATTGGATGAAAATAAAAATCTCACCATGTTGACCTAGGGTTTGACAATTTGTCTAAGTGCAAATTAGTAGTTTAAAAGGTCAATTGGAAATGCCCGCAAGAAGGTGTCCTTGTGATAATAAAACTCATAGGGTGACATAGATCTGTTCCTTTTTGAAGTGGTTATCCACCCATGCTTTAATTTTTCCTTATTGTGGTCACATGTGCAAGAAATCAATCTACCAAAGTAGGAAAAATATTGTTTTGCATATTCAGAAATGCCCGCAAGGAAATGTTCTTGTGCTAAGAAAATTCATCAATTGGCATTGTATTGTTATTTGATGAACTATTCATATATTCGTGGGTTCATATTTTCCTCTAGAGTTCACATGTGCGAAATACAAACCTGCCAAATTGAGGAAAATTATGTTTTCCTATCAAAATAAATAAAATATGTTTGTGTTAAACACAGGAAATCTGAAAATCCATTTGGAAATGCATGCCAGAGGATTTATTTTCTCAAGTAAAATCATCCAATGGCATGAATATGTTCTCTGGTGATTTTTCCATCCATTCTTGGTCTTAGTTCTCCATTTGGCGATCACACGTGTGAGATATAAACCGGGCAAATTGAGAAAAAATATGGAAGGCAAGATGACAATGATGATGATGATGATGATGATGGTGATGATGGTGATGATGGTGATGATAATGATGATGATTATGATGATGATGAGGATGAGGATGATGATGATGACGATCATGTTGATGGTGATGATGAGGAGGATGAGGATGAGGATGAGGATGATGAATTTGATGATGATGTAGTTGATAATGATGATGATGATCATTGTCATCGTCGTCATCATCATCATCATCATCATCATCATCATCATCATCATATTCGTCATCATCATCACCATTATCATCGTCTTCTTCATCGTCATCATGATCATCATCATCTTCGTCATCATCATCATCATCTTCTTCATCTTCTTCATCATCATCATATTCATCATTTTCATCATCATCGTCATCATCATCATCCTCATCGTCATCATGCTCATCATCATCATCCTCATCATCATCATCCTCATATTAGTCATCATACTTGATACAAAGGAGTGACAAGGGGACAAAGGAGTGATAAAGGTTGATGTCAAAGAAAGATAATATGGAATGAAATACATTTGATATAGGCATTGAAGCCATTAATGACAAAGGATTCATAAACCTTGATGACATGGCTTAATATTCCAAACATTATTTTAAAGCAATGCCAGTACCATAAGGTCGAGATTGCTCATGAGGTAGCTCACCTTTTGGATCCCCAACAAATTTCTCTGGCATGAACAATCGTGGGTTGTAGATCTAATAGACCCGATGGGATCCTAGCCATGGGCACATTGGCGCACATTGGCATTAAGGATTTTGTTTTATGATTTCAATCATTTTGTATTTTTCTTTATGCTAGTAAATTTAAAATGTTAATCTTTATAGCGAGACATTTTATGGTTGGAAATTTAAAAATTAGTCAAATTTTGAAGGTTTCGAAAATTTAATAAAATTATGAATCCTTAAAAATTTCCTTAAACATATTATCAAGATCAAAATCCACATTTTCTTCATTGATAACAATAAATACATTTATAATACAATACAAAAAATGTCATTGAAATATTAGAAGAAAATTTCGTAGATTTGAAAGAATGAGAGTAAAGAACCACTTTCTTCACTTCCACAAAATTATTACTATTATTATTTATTTGTAGAATCATAAGTCGATGTCCTCTTATTGTAAAGAGTAAATGTCTTATACAAAGTCACGACACTATTATTGATAATAAGAAAATTCTTCAAACACATGAATAAAAGCATTATAGCTATTGTAATATTGATTGTGGAAAAGAAGTGGTGAGCACCTATTAGAGCAAAAGCCAGGTCATCTTTATGTGATGATGTAAAATAGGAAGAGGGGATTTTTTTTAATTTTGTTCATAAAATTTTAGTAAATGCCCGCAGTCAGTATAAAAATGCACATAGCCAGTATATAAATGCCCACAGTCAGTATAAAAAAGCACGCAACCATAGAAAAGATGCACGCAGCATACTAAGGGTTATAGGTAATTCCCGCATATTGAGGAAAAATGAACACATGGTAAGAATATGCCCGCAATACTTTGAAAAATTCCCATAGCAGCATGGAGAAATATGCCTATAACCTGGAATATTTTCGATGAGATCAAGATAGGAAAAATAATGCATGTTGGGGTAAAGTAAATGCCTGCAATTCCCACATCAGAGAATAAAATTCCCGCAAATGGCTAAAGAAATGCCCGCAGAAGTCCACAAATCTCAGAAAAATGCCCGTAAAAAGTGGAAAATATGCCCGCAAGGTAATGAGATTATGCCCGCACTAATGGAATAATTCCTACAAGTGATGAAAATGCCCGCAGGCATGAAGAGAAATGCACAAGAATGCTCGTAGACAGAGGAAATATGCACACAAATGTCCATAAATTCCCGCCAGGCATTGGGGGATAGAGATGAAACAAGAATTATGCACCCTCAAACTTTAGAAAATTGTTAGCAGCACTAAGAAATATGCCCGTAGAGGAACAGTGCATATGTTCAGAAAAAATCCCGCAAGCATTATTTAAGAGCTCTCCACAATCAAAAATATGCCCACGGGGATCTATAAATGCCTGCATGAGTGTACAATACGCCCGCATTTGATGGAGAAATGCCCGTGTGAATGAATAAAATGTCTGCAAATGTCTAGAAAAATGCACGCACTTCCCACACAAGCTCTAAAAATTCCCGCAGTCGGTTGATAAATTCCCATAGAAGTGCCCATAACATGCATAAAAGGTGGAAAAATGCTCACCAAATAAGGAAATGCACACACTTGTTAGAGTAAACGCCCACAGGCTTGAGAAGAATGCCTGTAGGTGGAGGAACATATGGAAGTTTTAGCCTGTCTAATTCAGTTATGACATTTGGAGGCTTTAGTATCTACTGAGTATGTTTGAATTGGGAACAAGTCAAAGACACTTGTAGATCAGCTCTGACTTTGATGAGCATACCACTAATATTTGACTAGCTACAGTATGGGAGCAGACCTTGTGGTTAAAGAAAGGCATTTGAATGTTTGTTTCCAGCTGATTTTGAAGACTCTTAACTTTGATTTGGGACTCTTTTAGAAGCAGCATAAGTTTTCAACATCAACAACATTAAAAAACGAAAGAGTAGATTACCAACAAACAAATTAACAATGCATCAACACAGATCTGTGATGGTGCTTGTGATCGTGCTGGAGAAATGGAGAAGACTCAGCAACCGTTCGATCAAAGGATTGATGGCAATGATTGATTTGTTTATTGGGATTTATCCTACATTGGAAGCGCAATCATGTTTGTACGAGTTTATATGGGCCGATCTCTCTATTTGTATTCGACGTGTAGTGCAATGGTATGGTGGGGGCTCTAGGTGCTTGGACTTCACATTTAGTCACCATCCTAGAGCCCGAGACAACCTGTT
>BSBM01000486.1:41310000-41467500 GCA_027924585.1 Larix kaempferi | reverse complement strand
TGCCTCGTAAAGAGGCATGTACATTGGATTTAGGAAGCCAATTGTTGAAGTCTTGCACCCTCAGTCTCAATGCCTCGTTGTAATCTCGAGCCATGTCGTTGATTAATTCAATGCAGGAACCATTGTTGTTATATCTATTAAGTTGAGAGGGAAGTCATCCCACTTCACCCACTCCTGCAACCCCAAAATTTATTGTGCCAATTTAACAAATAAATATAAGTTTGGAGAGGGTTTGTAAACTTCAAAGAAGCAAAAAATTTCAAAGATAATAAATCTATCATGTTATTACAGAAAGGTTCTTGAAGTTTAACCCTTTTTCCTTTTTGCAGACTCCACGTGTTTCTTTTACAAAAGGAAAATAAACTAAAATCAGAAAAGTGAACAAATTATAAGAAACAAACACAATTGTTAATAATCTGAGATTGCTTAAAGCTATAAACTACCTCAAATAACGAGAACCAGGCCATACTCTGGATTCAATTCAGAAAAGAGCAGGGTCGAGTCATTGGAATAGAGATTATGTTTATCACATAAATATAAGTTTTGAGTGGGTTTATAAATGTCACAGAAGCAAACAATTCAAGGATAATAAATCTATCAAGTTATTACAGAAAGATTACCCAGTTTGCGCTTCAATTTTAATCTTTTTTTCCCTTTTTGCAGACTCCACAGGTTTCCTGTACAAAAGGAAAATAAACTAAAATCAGAACAGTAAACAAATTATAACAAACAAGTGAACAATAAGCCAAGTGTATTGAACAAAATGGTCAATAACTTGGGATTGCTTAAAACAATAAACTACCTCAAATAAATGGAAGCCAGGCAGAGATTGCATCCCACTCCGTACTCTCAATTCAATTCAGAAAAGAGCAGGATTGAGCTAATAGGTAAGGGAAGCTCTTTTATGATTCAATGCTGGATTGAAGTGTACAAACTAAAACTCTCAATGACCAAAGACTTGCTCAGGAGTGCATCCTGAGCTAATAGAACCCAGAGCTCAGTCTTCTAGAAGCCTCAGCCTAGTAAAGAATCTGTGATAAGAATGTACCAAGTTGTTTGCTTTACCTCATCGCCGAATTCGAGGGGATTGTACTCGATAACTCTCTCGCCTTTAACCAAGCAGTATACATAAAATACTTAGAAGGATTAAGACGTTAACAAGTGGGGAGGAATAATGTTAACTGTGTCAATATACACCGGGTGGAGCTTGATCTGCATGCAAATTCAGAGTAAATTAAAGGAAATACTCAGAAGGATTAAGAAGTTAACAAGTGGGGAGAGATAAAATTAACTGTGTGTCAATATACCAGGTGGATCTTGATCTTCAAGTAAATTAAATGCTACAAACTACGTATCAACTCCACATGTATAATCCTTCGCAATATTCAAGTGGGATGATCTCTGGGCATAAATCACGGGGACGTTTGTAGACTATTTAAAACTTAGTTAAAACATTTATTTAAGCGGAACACATAATTATAATCACTTGATTTTCCTTAGGACCTTTTCTTTACTTTGGTTTGGAGGAAATGGGGCTCCTTCTTTTTGCCCTGGTGTGCACCTCACTTTTAGCCCGTCCTCCCAATTGATCTTCTGGCTTAAAATGGTTGTTGGTTCACCAACTGGTTGCCCAATACTTGTCAGATCTGGCGAATCAGCTCATCCCAGATATATAAATACAAATTCGCAAAGCTAAAGATCGACAAAGCTGCGTAAGGATGGAGCCCATCACCCATCATTTCAATCATCGCGACATGGCCACCTAACCACCCCTGGATTTCACTCCGTATGATTGTCATCTAATATCCACAATTCTCGTTTTGCAAGGAATTTTAATCATGTTATTATGTTAATGATTTAAATCAGTTGAAACTATGTCAACGAAACAATAGTATCCACACTATTTGGCCTCAAATATCACCGCACAGGTTCTGTCGTTGAACGTTCATTCAATGACTATTCCTTCTCCATCTTTTACGAACTAAAAGCAAAAATAACATCCATATTTACCTTATAGATCTATATGTTTCTATTCCTTACCAATATTTTATCTTACTCATTCACTACAAAGCATGTGATGTAAAACAAAAGAAAAGTTTACGAGCAAACATCAACATGACTAGCAAGTCCAATCATTAAAAAATAGCTCATTGAAATATCATATATTGAATACCCATCTACCATATTGGCAAACATCATATGACTATTATTTGTCATGGAATTCGAAATAGTTGCCACGCGTATAATATGTTGAACAACTGAACATTATATCATATTGATTACAAGCTACCCTTCAAACATCAAGTAATTAATTGGTGCACTTTTTTTTGTCATAACATCAAGTAAATACTTGTTGATGTTAACATCTACTTAATTGGTGCACTTTTTTTTTTTCATAACATCAAGTAAATACTTGTTAATGTTAACATCTTCATTAGTTTCTAAGAAAGTTTGAATCCTTTGATTACCGAGGCTTGACTTATTATTATTTAACATGCATAAATCCAAAAATATTGAAAATTTACAAAGTCACCATCTTTTTGTCATTGTACTTGCTTCTTCAAGTCAAGTCAAGTCTCTACTTCGTATCTATACATTAAAGTTTTATTACTGTGAGAAGTTATGAAGAGAGTGAGGCAAGTTTTATTACTGTGAGAAGTTATGAAGAGAGTGAGGCTTGGCATTATTTTATGCAGTAGACTACAAGTTGGGAAAAGAATTATTGGATTGAACCCTATCTACGTTTAGGTTAGACCTTGTATCTTGGCCTTTGTTTGTTTTTAATACGATCCTCATATGATTTTTATATCTACTTTCTATTATGGTTGCTTTTCCAACTTGCTTTCTTTCGAGCAAAATTGTAAAATCACTTCCATTCATATTTAAATTTTAGCTCTCTCTCTCTCTCTCTCTCTATATATATATATATATATGGTATTTATGTTTATTTTTATTTTATGGCATTTATGTTAATAACACTTTTAAAACTTTAGAGCAAATCAAATAATTAAGGTGTGATAAACTAAAGTTAGTTTCATTTGCCATGTTTTGTGTTTGTTCTTACAAATAACATGAACGCCAAACACCCACCTCATTAACCATTAAATGATTTTGGGTTCTCTCTCGGAGTAATATTAGTCAAGTTTGTGAATATTTGGATAACATGTATAAGGCATTATTGAATAGTCATAGAAGCTAAGTGTTGCTTGCTGTTATTAATAGAGATCTATGGTGATTATGTAATAACAGATCTATGGTGATTATGTAATAGTTGATTTTCAATGAGATGTCGAATAGTTTAAAGCTCATACAGTTGGTTTTTTGAAATCATGTGAAATGTAACTTATATATATATATATATATATATATATATATATATAATAGCTAATCATCATCATTATCATTATCATATAAATAAAGTTGTCATTTTTTTCATGTGAAAAACAAAATTAGTTGAATTATTTTGATAATGACATTACCAAACTTGGTGCTCAAAATTATAAGTTACTTAAAATTTTTGTAGTATATTATTTTTTATTTTTTTTTGAAGTACATGATAAATAAATTTTCAATTTTAAGACTTTAAGATAGACCAAATGTTATGGATCAAATCCAACTTGTCAACTCAATATTTTATTATTGTAAGATTTAAGATTGTGGTTTTAGTCATTAATTTTTCCAATAGTTTATTGTTTCATTAGTTTCTTGTCGTTGCTTCAATGATAGAAAGCATGGTGCCTGAGGCAAATAGCTCCTTCCTTCGTGGGCGGCTTCTTGTCATTCCTCCTAGTGCAACTCTTCTCTCACAATAGCAAATGGCAATGTCGGGGACATTGCCACCTCGTGGCTCTTGTTTTAATTTATAAAAATTAAAAGATTTTATAATGTGAGGATAATGATATTTTCATATTTTTTTTTCAAAAAAATGAATTTATATTAGAACAATATTTTATTGTTAAATCTATAAACTCATCATATAAGTGGGTAATAAGTTTGAAATTGAATTAGATGGGTTCTTGAGCTTAGTTTGATCATGATAATCTGTAGTATTTTTTGATGGAGCGTGTCAAAATCAGCTATGTGGGATCATATTCATTTTATATGTTAATGATCAAACCCGCTTCTCCTTTAAAGAAAAGGAAGGTGTGGGAACTAACAACCGAATGGAAATCCTTGCTCGGCTATACTTGAAATTTTTTGCTTATAGCAAGAGTTTTTGGTTAGCTACAATTATGGGGACTCTATAGTGGTAATAAAATGGATGAAGAAGGAGGCTCAAGTCCAAAATATCAATCTTGTTGCTCTTGTGTGTCAAACTTTAACTATTTCTGGTTCTTATTTCTAGATTCAATATCGGTGTATCTTTCGGGAGAATAATTATGAAGTGGATTTATTGTCAAAGCAAGGACTCTCTCTTCTGATTGGCTCTTATCGATTGATCATACATTTAGGAGAGAATGAGGAAATGATGGTAGCTTAATTTTACATGAATGAGTTTGTAAATATTTTAAGTATATGTGGTTTTCTTTTTGGGTTTGTGTAACATCCCCATCCATCAATTTGACCCATAGGAGGGGAAATTAACTAAATTCATACTTCTAAATTTTGTCCCATATCCATAATATGAATTCATGACATTTAAAATACGTGCAGATGTATAATAAAAATACACAACGGAAATAAAATCCATCCACACACACACAACTCATGCAATTACAAGCATAATTATGACCAACATATAAATAAAATCATTGCACATCATATACAAAGAGAATACTTATCTTTAAACACGGAATATCCAAGCAATTGCCTATGTAAGAGCGATTTTCCACCCAACTATAGGCACTATGTCCAGCATATATTATTTATGTTGAGAGGACACCCCCAAGCTAGGCTATGAGGCCACCACGGTGAAGGAAACACCTATATGATTTTCTTGCTCATCCCACAACTTGTTATACTCTTTATGCTTAGCCAAATGCTCATCCATATCTCTACAAGGATCTCACTTAGCCATCATATTCATTGCACCTTTCCAAATTACCCACACAACACAAGGAAGGAATTCCCCTTCACTAATCCATATTTCCCTTAGGAAATCCAACCCTTAAAGTGCTTACAAGTGTATGTAGTAAGAGTCCAATTTGTTGTAAGATTTTGGAGAACTCCCTGTAGCACAAATCATGACTTCTCAAGCATCGGTGAGTATCAAAACTCAATGGCTAAGGGTTCCTAGCTTTCCCAACCTCTATGCTCACCTACAAACATCTATTTTTCCTCAAATTTGCAGCTTTATATCTAAATTTGAATTTTTGGGTTAAACACAGTCTGGTAATGGTCATAAACAACAATAGGAAGCTCTGCATAGTGTGGAAGTCTGTATGAGAGAATGATAGAATGGGTGTTGACTACAAAGATGATGGTGAAAAGACAACTGACATAGCTTTTGACCATAGAAGAAAATGACTTTTAACAACTGACAAAACTGTCACCACCCCCATGCTTCAATAAAGACATAGTAACTTTTCCCACCAACCTCACACATGCATTTAATGCTTGGATTTAATAGTTAAAAGAAGTTAATTGGCTCATTTAAAGCACATGGCAGCAATTAGATGAGTTCTAAAGTTGACACTTGGCAGCAAAGGATTTTCTTTCCCATAGGCCCCCTTTCCTTTTCCCCTCTAGTGGAATCATAGCCGCTCTAGTTCTCTTTACAAAACCATCTTGGTAATTTATTATTTATGCATATAATATTTACATATATTTCGAGTTAGCATGACAAGCCAATCATATGGTTGAAATAAAAATATATACATCATACATTCCTAGCCATTCACTAGTCAGGCCTTGGCCTTGAGCTCCACACTAAGAATCCATACTAGCATATTTACATCATTTACAAAATTTTGATTAAATACATTCCAAGTCAAAAGTGGGGGTATTACAATCCCCCCCCCTTGGAATAATACCGTCCTCAGTGTTTGCTCAAAATTAGAACAAAAATGGGTATGCCTCTTTCATGGCATCCTCCAAATCCCACATAGTCTCATCGGGACATAAGTGCTTCCATTGCACTTTTACCTGTTTGATTGCTCCATTTAAAAGCAATGTTACCTTCCTATTATAGGATGCATAGTGGCTTAGTTTGGACCTCTCCCTTAAGTTCCACCTGAATCACATCCCAATTAATCACATGGTTAGTATAATGTACATACTTCTTAAACAAAGAAACATGAAAAACATTATGAGCTCTAGTACTACCAAGCAATGCAATTCTATATGTAACTAGCCCTATCCTTTCTAGCACTTCAAATGACCCACAATATCTTGGGGACCAGACTTCCAAGTTTTAAGGAACTCTTCCTTGGCCTCACTCCAAGGTAAACATGATCCCCAACATTGAATTACTTATGCACTCTATTCTTATATGCATAGATTTTCTGTGTATCTTGGGATGCCTTTAAATTTTGCCTAATTTTTGCAACCTCCTGTTCCATTTACTTAAGCAATTTTGGCCCAAGTACAATTATGTTCACTAGATTATTCCAAGTCACTAGTGTCCTGCACTTTCTGCCATACAAAGCTTCGGATGGATTCATGCCCAATGAAGCTTGTTGCCCATTGTTATATGCAAACTCTACCAAATGTAGATAATTTTCCCGCTTTGATGGTTTGTCTATCACATACATGTGAATCATGTCTTCAAGAACATGATTTACTCTTTTTGTTAGTCCATCTATTTGTAGATGGTAGGCAGTGCTAAAGTTTAGATGTGTACCCAAATCTACAAAAATACTCTTCTAGAAATTTGAAGTAAATTTGGTATCCCTATCTGAAATTATTGTCTTAGGCAACCTATGCAATTTGAAAATTTCCTTCATAAAAATATTTGCTATGGCATTTGTTTTATATGTGGATTTAACAGATATAAAATGTGATGCCTTAGACAATTTATCCACCACAATCATGATGGAATCATGTTGTCTCACAGTCATTTGTAACCCCGTAATAAAATCCATGGAAATTACTTCTCATTTCCATTCCAAAATTAGCAAAGGATGCAATAAACATATTGGTTTTTGATGTTCAACCTTCACTTGCTAACATTTAATACACTTAGAAATATACTCAACAATATCTTTCTTTATCCTTTGATAAAAATATTGCTTCCTGGCTGTAGCAATTATTTTATGGTATCTTGGGTGACCATAATATGGGATTTTATGGATTTCATCCATAACAATTATCCTCAAGTCTGCCATGTTTGGAATATATATATATATATATATATAAGAAGTCCATCCTCTTTTAAATGATACCCTTCAAACCTCTTTTCAAAATTCTATTGTTGCAATTTATCCTTTATTTGCACATACATTTCATCTTCAACAAGATAATTAACAATCTGTTGCCTTAAATCTGACTGGCAAGTAAATTTGGCCACCACATGCATTTCATGCATCTTTCTGCTGAGTGCATCAACTACTTTATTGTCCTCCCTTTTATGTGTTTGATCTCAAAATCAAACTCACATAAAATTCCATCCATCTAGCTTGCCTGACATTTAATCTTGGCTGCTCAAACAAATATTTCAGACCACAATTGTTTGTCCTTAGCTCAAATTTTCTGCCTATTAAATAGTTCCTCCAGATCTTTAGAGAACGCACTATGGTTGCAAGTTCCAGATCATGGGTAGAATAATTCTTTTCATGTTCTTTCAATTTTCTAGACTCATAACACACCACGTGATTGTCTTGCATAAGAACTCTTCCAAGTCCCTATTTACATACATCGGTACACACCATAAAGTTTTTTTTTTTTTGGCTTTGCAATTTTTAGAATTGGGGCACTTGTGAGAAGCTTCTTCAACAATTGGAAGCTTTCTTCACATTTCAGTGTCCACTTAAATTTTATTCCCTTCTTTTGAAAAGAAGTGATTAGGTGTGCAACCTTGGAGAATCCTTCAATGAACCTTCTGTAATAACCAACAAGACACATGAAATATCTCACATCTATTACATTCTTTGGAGTTGGCCAATTCATAATGGCTTCAATATTTTCTGGATCCACTAATATTCCTTCCTTTGAAATAATGTGACCCAAATAATGAATTTTATTTTTATAGAAATCACATTTGCTTAGATTTTCATACAACTTATGCTCCCTTAGCAATTGCAAAGTCATTATCAAATGTTCTTCATGCTCCTCTTCATTCTTAGAGTAAATAAGAGTGTCATCCAGAAAAACAAACACAAACTTGTCCAAATACCTACTGAAAACACTATTCATGAGACACATTAAGGTAGCTAGTGCATTGCTAAGACCAAATGGAACCACCACAAATTCATAGTATCCATACCTTGTTCTAAAGGTTGTCTTTTGAATATATTCTTCATTGATTCTTACTTGATGGTAACTAGACCTCAAGTCACTCTTTTGAAATACCTTTGCCCCTCTCATTTGATAAAAAATATCATCAATTCGAGGCAATGTGTACTTGTTCTTCACTATAACTTTGTTCAACTGCTTGTAATTAGTACATAACCTGAGTGTTCCATCTTTATCTTTCACAAATAGTATGAGTGCTCCCCATGGAGACACACTTGGCCTAATGTACTTATTTTCCAAAAATTCTTGCAATTGCATTTTTTAGCTCTAATAATTATGGTGTATACTCATTCTGTAAGGTATCTTAGAAACCAGAGTAACTCCTGTCACAATATCAATTGTGAAACCAATGTCTCTCTTTGGAGGAGTTCCTGGCATTTCATCGAGAAAAAACATCTCTGAATTCTTGCAAGACATGATGATCCTCCAACTTGGGAATTTCATTTTTAGTTTTAGACAAAACATGGGCTGCATACAATTGGCCCAACCTTTCCTACATAATTTTTTCAGTTGCATAGCTGAAATCTGCCTAACAAAAACTACCTTTGGAATGCCTTTTACAACCCTTGGGTTTCCTTCCTCATCAATGCATTCAAAAGTCTTGATATAGCAGTCAAGTTTAACTCAGTGTGCTTCCAACTAGTCCATTCCAATGAGAAGATTTGTTGTGAAATATCATCTGCATATTAGCCCTCCAATCAAAGTAATTGAAGGGTGTCAGGATCCTGGGAGAGAGAGGAGAGTTTGAATTGTCCATTTCAACTGCTGGAGTGAATACAAGGTGAAAATTGTTGCTTCTGCAGCAAAATTGTTGCAACACTCAAAAACTTTGAATAACCTGCAAGAAACTATCAATAATGGAGGTAGAATACTACTAAGCACTGCTTGAGGACAATAGGCACTTTTATCCGTATCCTTCACACCTGGATAGACCTCATTGGTTTTCTCCAATGAATTCAATGCAATGGCACTAGGATTTACTGTGGAATCCAAAGGCTTCTGGTGCACTACCGAAAGCAACTGTTCAACCTATTCAATCAAATGGATCTGATACCATGTGAAATTCTATGTCACACCATATCTAAGAGATGAGGATACCTCACAAAGAAAGAATGAGCAGAAAAGTTGAATGAGTGAAAACTGCAGTAAAAAAGAGCAGAAGAATAATTATGCAGCAGAACTCAGATAGGAGCAGAATATTGTCACATCATCCAATAAACAGTATAATGAACAAAGATGTTACAATGGAGAGGATTCAAATCACACAGGAGAATTCGAACCTCAGTTGGTCTAGCATAGGAATTATCACCACTGGAGTGCTCCGAAAGACTCAAACTCAACTGAACTGAACCTAAATTCAAATAACTGAAGACATAATCAGTTAAATGACTAAGGAGAGCGCAATAGTGACTTTTTCATGCATGTCAGTCAGAAAACGGTGCATGAGGCCACAATCAGTGGCATCCGTAGCTCTAACCCCCCACAAGAGTCAGTTAACTCAGGTGGACTGCACTGGAACACTCAGTAGGTTCCTATAAAATAGGGAATTGACTGGAGTGGTCTTGAAATGATGCATACAGGGCTCAAAAGGTGGTAGATGGATCCTGGATGACATCTGCACACTACTAGGGGAAAATGGCATCATCAAAAACTAGGAAAAATAAAAATGTTAGGTAGGACAAGGATGGAGTATTGAAATATCCTAACAATGTCTTGTCTCTAGAAATCCTTTTTGAACTATGGGACCTCTTTTGAGAATGCCTCCTTGAGCTACTTCCACTCTTTTCCTGATTTTCTAGGTAATGACCCAAATTAATCTTCCTCTGATTCTCTGTCAAACTTTGAAGCATGGATGTATTTAGTTGGTTTTGTTCTTCTTGAGCTCTAATAAGCGTTTCATTGTCTACTCTATAACTCTGTAATTCCACCCTTAGGGTCCTCATGGATTTTACAATATATGTGGGAGTCACTTGGTTTCTTCTACCATTGGATTATGTATCTGCATTTTCAATCTGCACGTTCTTTCCCATGACAACTGTCTCAACTTCATAGGGATCATGTGCATCATTCATGATAATGATCTTGTTGGCCCAACCAAGACCAAAGATTTCCCAAACACACTATATTGAATGTTGAACCCTTAACTGCCTCTGATATAAATTCTGAATCTACAAAAGTGTTCATATAAACACTTTTATTATATTTATTACATTCTTAGAAAATCAAAAATAATTTTTCATGTATTCTAGAAAATACCCATATTGACAGGTTTTGTCAAATTATGGCTATCAACACTTTTCTGATCAAATTATAGAAACATATGAATCACCACTTTAGAATTTAGCTATGTACAATTGTTCCCCTATGGATAAACTTTCCAATGGCTAGAAGTGTGCTCAATTCTGATTCCTGGGTAGACAGTTACAATCCTTCAAAATTGCCAAGTTTCCCTAGTTTATGCACTTTTCCTATAGGTTCATTTAATTCCAGAGGCCAACTTCAAACACCTAAAGAAGACAATCTACGGAGACATAGAACAAATGTTATATTGGATTGGATAGTACATGTGACCAGGATTACTCACCAACTTTCCTCTCTCTGATATTATGCTCCAGTCATCTTTTATAAAATTCAGGAATTAACTATTTTTGTCTTTTTCCACTCCCTCCATACTTAGAAGTTTTGGTAGTTCTATAACACCCTCTTGTAGTTCTACAATTCCCGCCTCCCCCCGTCCCGAAAACTTGGGGGAACATTGGTAACAACATCTTACTATTTTATAGAAGAGGATGGCAAATTAATTTTGTCCTAGTATTTTTTTAGTAAATATATAAAATAACATTGTTTTTAATAAATAAATAAATATTTAATTATTGATTGTGTTTGTGTTGTTTTAAAGTAAGTTGTACAACATGAAATGCTTGGTATATCAATATTATATTCTATAATTTAGTATTAAATAAATGTTTTAACAAATCCAGAGAATACATGAATTTATTGTTTTTTTTCAAAAAAAAGGGTAAAATATTTCATTTAAAAAAGGATGCAAGAGTATTGCAGAATGTACAAGGAAGTTCAAGAGTTCATACTTTGGACTTGTACCATACTACTAGTGTGATCCACAAATTGCCTAGATTACTATGAGTTACAGAACAAGTTTAAAATTATACATTCTTTGTCAATCTATTTTAAGATAAAGTCTATAGAAGGAACTTAGTATCAAAATGCAAAAACAATTCATAAGAAACTATTGAATGGGTTCCTCTTTTGTGTCAGCTAAAGGCTCATTTACAGTGTTAGGAGGTGGTTGGTTGAGATATGGAACACCAATAATTGGGCTGGGGGACGACTCTTTTGTTGAGAGCTGAACGTCTTCGTGGAATGTGGACTAAGGAGACACCTTATTGCATATATCCTTAACCTCCACCTGAAATACATGGCACTCATCCTCTAAATGATGTTGCCCATGCTTTTGTTCCGCTAATCATAACTCTAATTTGATGCCTAATTAAAATACTCATGTACAAATCATAAAGATAAAGTTCATTAAAAAAATATAAAAGTTCAAATATAAGACTATTCTTACATCTAATAATATAAACATTGCTTTGATCTACATTGAATTGTTTCTAACATTCAAACATATGTGATTATCTTTTAATGTATGTATTTTGGTTGTTTTCCAAAATAATAACCATAAAGTATTTAATAAATTTAAAATGTCTAATATAAAAATATTATAAAAAATTAAGAAAATATAAATAAAAAGTAATAATCTTATAATTAAAAATTAAATATTAAAAAAATAATATAAATTCATTTATCTAATATTCAATTTTTATTAATCTTGTTTATATTTAATAAAAGAAAGATTAAAATGAATGTGGATGATGTATTTAATTGAATTAACTTTTCCATTTCAATTAGTGAAGTGCAAATTCAATTAACATCCTTTCACCTTTAGTGATTTTCAAATAATGTTTTATTATCGAAATATGGTTTTGTATTTGTTGAGTTAAAGTAAAAGAATTGTTAAGTATATTGTTTTTCGATATTTATTTATAATATTGAAGATCATTGGTGGTTAGAACCTTTGGTTTTCCAAACATTGCCAATTACATAAATAGACATATAATACAATTGAAATTTCGCTCAAAAAAATTATTTTAGTTTTACATCAAGCTTATATGTACTCTATGATATTTGTTTATAATATTGAAAATTAGTGATAAACGAAACTTGGATTTTTTCCAACCTACTGTGAATTATAGAAATAGACACAAAATACAGTTGAAGTTCAACTATTGAAAAATTGATTTCAATTTTGCATCAAATTTATCCATACTCTACATACACATTTGGATAATTACACATTTACGCCCAAAGCCTCCAAGGATCAATGTACATGATCAATAGCAACAACCTCAATACTTAGTGCATTTAAGATACAACAACTTCGAGACTACGTGATCTAATGAAGTATTTTTGGAATTTTTGTCACCTACTTTTTAAATGACATAAAATGTATCAAATCAAACCAAAATATCAAGAAAAAAAAGAAATATCTAATTAAAAAAATCTCAAAATTTTTTATTTAATACAAAAAAATATAAAATCACAATTCTATTACCTTCAAGAGTATATAAACACTTTCTTCATGTGCTACAACACTATTACAAAAGTGGATGACACTATATTGTATTTCCCCTATCTTCCTCATGTTCTGATAATTTGAACATGGTCCTTTTCTTCTCTTGAAATATATAAAAAGTATTAAACTATCTACCAATAAATTTTATCTCGAAAGGAAAATAAGAGGATTGTAATAGAATCTATACTAACTTCCAAAAATATTTGTTTGGGGAACAACAAAAAGACTTCACAATGACATCCTTGACTCTACAATCAAATTCTTATTAGTTTCCAAGAAAATAATTTCACCATGGGTCAAGGCAAGCCCCTCTTCATGAGACGAATCAAACTGGTTCAATTATTAAATATCCAAAATAGATACGCAACTATAAAATAATCCATATAGGAATATATTTGAATAATGAATAAGAGATCTTGAAGATACAATGATAGTTCCATACAAATACAAATCCTAAGGGCATGTATAGCAGTTGTTCCTGAAAGGATGTGTCTTTTAGTTAACTAGTATTTATTATTATTATCCCTTAGGTAACTATTATATATATTACATTGCAATCCCCTTAAAAATGATTTATCCTCAAATCGTAATTATTGAAAACGTATACCTTGTTCTATATCATAACCTCTTCTCATGATCTTATGTGATTGTAGTTGCGACACTTGACGACATAGTTCACAATAGATGTGGTTGATATTAAAATTGGAGAATATTGAGCAATCTTCCTCATATATGTAACCACGTCCACTAGATCATTACTAAATAATTATTGTTTACCTTGCACCCCATTCACCACCAATAGAGAATCTCCAAAGGTCTGCAACTCCTTGATCCCACATTCAAAATATTTTTTTGAGTAAATTTCTTAAGGCCATAAATTCTGCTAAATTGTTGGATTCCTTACTGATATTAGCCTTGAAGGAGATATCATGAAAATACGAGAAGTAAAGTGCTCCACACAACCCATAGACATGGATTGGCCCCTGATAGGAACCATCGAAAAAACCCCAACAATAACTTTTATCTATCGCCAATTACATAATTTGTCTTGGTAGATGCGGTTTAGGATCATCTCTGCAAAAGTTAAAAGCTAATATTACTTGTGGGAAGCCTTGGAAAGTTGGAATTTGAACCTCCACAAATAATCTACGATTATGGGCTAGCCACAAACCTCATAGAATAAACATGGGATTGCTTTGACTGGCTTGAGTTTCAAGCAGGTAAACCACTTATTTAAACAATTTCAATTGAGTTCTCTCCCCACATATCATGAATCTTCAACCAATGGCTAATGTCCTTCCACAACTGCTGTGAAAATTTGCACTGCATAAACAAATGAAATGTGATTTCCTGCACTTGTTTACAAAGAATACACATCCGTAGGCCATGGGCATTTAGTTTCTAACTAAATTCTCAAGTAAGTACCTTATTCTGTAGTGCAAGCCACATGAAAATCATGTGCCTTCTGGGGACCTTAACCTTCCATATGTTTTCCCACCATGAAACCAAGGGGCCTCGTTCTACTGACATCAACTCCTGGTAACCAAGTTTTGTCGAACAATAGCCTCCTCTTTTATTACCCAACTGAACTAAACAATCATCTTCCAATCAAATTCAAATGTGCACCTTCTTTACCTCCATAACTTAACAATCCTATTCTCTATCCCAAAACATTGTAGTTACAGAGACCCAGAAGATTTATGTAATGTTCTCCTATTTATAAATTATTATTTTTGTATTTATCTTAACTACACCACAAATTTACCTTGGTCAAGTTTTAAGTTCTAAGTTATGTTCTCATGCATTGATTACGCTAAATTATTTTAACTTGTCATCACAATAGGTTTCTTTAACAGGTCTATATAAGGGTAGACGTGGTTGATATTAAACTTAGAGAATATTAAACAATATTCCTCATATATGTAACCATGATCATCAAATCATTAATAAATAATTATTGTTTACCTTGCATCCTATTCACCACCAACAAAGAATCTCCAAAGGTTTGCAACTCCATGATCCCACGGTAAAAATCTTTTTTTGAGTAAATTTCTTAAGGCCATAAATTCTACTAAAATTTGGGTTTCCTTACCGATATTAGCCTTGAAGGAGATATACTGAAAATTTGAGAAGTAAACTACTCCCACCCAACCCACATACATGGATTGGCCCCTCACAGAAACCATTGAAAAAACCCCAACAATAACTTTTATCTTTCACAAATTCCCAAATTTGTCTCAATAGATGTGGTTTAGGATCATCTCTACAAAAGCTAAAATCTAACACTACTTATGGGAAGACCTAGAAAGTTGGAATTTGAACCTTCACAAATAATATACCATTATGGGCTAGCCACAAACCCCATACAGGTAAAAATGGGATGGATTTGATCAACTTCATTTTTGACCGGGTAAACCACTTATTTAAACAATTTTCAACTGAGTTCTCTACCCACATATCATGAATCTTCAACCAATGGCTAATGTCCTTCCACAACTACTGTGAAAATTTAAACTGCATAAACAAATGGAATGTGGTTTCCTCCACTTCTTTACAAAGAATACACATCTGTGGGACATGGACATTTAATTTATAACTAACTTCTCAAGTAAGTACCTTACTATGCAGTGCAAGCCACATGAAAATTTTGTGCCTTTTGGGGACCTCCTTAACCTTCTAGATGTTTTCCCACCACCATACCAAGGGGCCTCGTTCTACTGACATCAACTCCTGGTAACCAAGTTTTGTCGAATAAGAACCTCATGTTTTATTACCTAACCAAACTAAACAATCCTCTTCTAATGAAATTCAAATGTGTACCTTATTTATCTCCATAACATAACTGTCCCATTCTCTAACCTAAAACCTTGTAGTCCTAGAGACCTAGAATATTTATCTAGTGTTCTCCTATTTATAAATTATTATTTTTTGTATTTTTTTCCTCATAAAAAAATCACTATATTCGTGTGAATATGCATTGTACCGTCCAATCAGACTAATCAAAAAGAACAATTTTTTTAAAAAGTCCTGTTGCTCTAGAATTACAACCCAGTTCTATAGATACATCCATCCATTTATTATCAAATGCAAACATATTTTATAAACTATATATGTCGATACATGCCTATTTTACCCCGATACAAAACATAGTGCCAATATAAGACCATATTGCCCTCACGCATAAAAATTGTATCCTTCATACTTTAGAAAAGATGGAGTCATTGCTTTTACCTCCTCACTATTGATGAATTCCGAGAAATTGAGCAAGCCTCGCTGCAGGGAGAGCGCTTCTTTCGAGAGCTCATCTACCTTTTGATTTAGTTCATGATATACATGGAGAAACTAGCTCTAATCAAAATATTGGATAGTAGACCGAATGTCTTGAAGAAGGTGCACTAGCTGAATATGCTCCATAATTATTTTTTTAATGGCCCAATCTATCATGACGTTAGAGTCACTAAGAACTTGAATTCTGTGTATGCCTCTGTGATTGGTGGAGAGAAGAAGTGTCCAAAGAGATGTGAATTTAGATTTCAAATTGGAGCCTCTGCCTAGCACGTATCTAATGAGATAATTCGAGCCTCTGCCAGCAAAGTTGCTTGTGATGTTCATTCCCTCTCTATTGAATATGGTTGCTCCATGTGTGGGGTTCCTCCGATTGCTATACGTAACCATGGTTCTCCTCGACTCCTCCGTTCGGGAAATGGTGCACGTTTTGATGGTGCCGCCCTATTTTCTTCTGGTCACTGTGGTGCTGGGGCTTTCATTGAACTTTATAATGGGGACCAGATTAAACTCTGGTTACATGGTGGTGATGGCACTAATACTAAAGGGGAACTCTTGGCTTTATGTCTCGTTTTATATTTCTCCTCTAAGGCCAATATTAATTTGGAGTAGGTTGTGGGGAATTCGATGATCATAGTGAATTGGGAAAACTCTGTAGCTGCCATAAATGCTTTGGCTCTCTCTCATTGGCTGGACCAAACGTTGATTCTTCTTAGCCACTGCCCGTAGACTTCTATAGTCCATATATACCAGGAACACAATACTATGGCAAATTCTCTTTCTCGTCGTGGTCTTGTGGCGTCGACTGGGAGGATTTATTATGAGATCTTGGAGGGTTCCTTATCTCCCACTACGGGTTTCTGGAACATTTTTGTTGTTTAGTAATATCCTACTGTTATTTTTTGGCGGCTCCAGACTACGGTTTGTTAGTTTCTTCTCCCCTGTATTTCCTCGACACTATCTTTTTGATTCTATATGGTTTGTTGGACTCTTTAGGGGATTGGTATATCCCGTTTACATTCTACCTTGGCTTTGGCACTTTCATGGGAGACTTGGAATGGTATTGGTTCTATTTGGTAGCTTGGTTTGGGTGTTATTAAGGATTCTTTCTGGTCAATGTACTATATATACTTATCAATAAAGTATAGTTTTTTCTTGTGAAAAAACATAATCTAATGAGATAATAATGGGATGGATCGATGAATAGCACCACCCCGACCCCATAGATTGCAAGATTACCTTGACTCACACCGTCGAAGAATCCCCATGTGATCCCTAGGTCCAACAATGGCATCACAGGGATGAACTATTTTGGAATTTTTGGAGATTATTTTTTGTATTTATCTTAATTAAGTCCCAAGTTTACCTTGATAAAGTTTTAAGTTCTAAGTAATGTTCTCATGCATTGATTAAGCTAAATTATTTTAACATGTAGTTACATGAGGTTTTTATAATAGGTCTATCTAAGGGTTGACCCAACTTCACATGTCTTCATGTTCATATAGAGATTTTTATCATAGCAAATAGTCTTGGTGATGCTAAATCCAAATTTTGTTAAATTTGTCCAATATTTTGAAATTTATGCTTGAGGGTTTTTATCTAGAAGATTATATTAGGCCTTATCTAAGGTGTGAGAAATTTTCATTTTCAATTCATGATTTAACAAGTTAACAACTAATTCTTCGCACATTAATCCAGATGGAAAGTAGTAATCTTGCATATGTGTCGGAGGGGGATTATACTCTTGATTATTATGAGCTAATGATGTTGCAAGGGAGGGGCCCTTGGGTTCATGATACCTATACCTAGACATATCACAAAACTTATAAGATTACATGGAAATTTTACCTTTGATCATAAATATGAATACATGAAATATGACCTGATGGTTTTATCTCGTCCAAGATTAAGTTTGAAAGGTTTTTATGGTCATTAAAATTGACTTGTAAAAATAATGGTCGTGGATCTAACATGGAATACTTTTCCCTTTATTATTGGCCTTCAATATGTAATAAACCACTTCCATCTTAACCGATATTTTTGAGGTAATTGATAGTGGATTTGTGGTGATCTACTATATTACACTGCTAACTCATGCCAATGATACATCTGTCGTCTTCCATATGAAGGTATTTAATAGAGAGGCTTACGTTACTATAGGCATGTCTCTTGAATGTTCTTCACACTTAAGCTTTGTTTTCATTCGACCATTGTCGGTCAGAGGCCAAACTCTACGAGCCTAAGCTTTTTAGAGGAGGAAAAAAGGGGGGCTTACATAGCAGATTTTTCACATTTGATCAAACTAAAAGAAGGTAATCACCTTGCTATTTTATTGTTGTCTCCTTCCAAGCCTCCTAAGTTAGCTTAAAATGGTGTTTCCTGACAATGACATTATTACCAAGTCTGATAATGAATGTTCCTCCCATGTTGGTCGAGTCTCATCAAAATATAGGATCAAGGTAAACATTAGCTCAATTTATTTTTACTTCAAATTAACTTACTCTTGAGGATAAGCATAATAAAGAGTCATAAGTGGCCATGATAGTTTTGTGGATGGTTTTACTCCTCTCACATTTACACGAGATGGTAGTAAAAGTTAATTCTAACATTTATCAATTATCATTACTATCATTACTATCATTCTTTTTCCTATTTTTTCTTTGCTAATGATTTATTATACATATCATGCAGGGGTTCTAAATTCTGGAGATATGGCTAATTCTCCAAGTTCCCATGGATTTATCTTACAAGTGAGTGTTTTCCACTATTTGACAAGAGTATGATTTATAGGTTTTCGTTTCCCCTGCTTTTGCGACCAACTCACTCATTTACGTTCACTTGAATGATAGAACAGTCTTTGGGTTAAATACTTGACACCCACGTCGTCATTGGGTGGATTTAGGTACTACTCTTCTCTAAGTAATTCCCCACATGGTTTTCCTATTGGTATAATTCTTGAATTTTAACGGTCCTTCTCCTACGAAGAAGGGGTCGGGTCATACAAATATTGTTAATATCATTATCAAGACCCATGTTTCGGTTCTTGGTATGCCTCCTAATAAGTGAATCATTGAGGGTTTCGATACCCTGACCGTCTTTATGTCATTATTGTATCAGACCATTTTTAAATCCTATATGGTTTATGTTGTTAATAGTTAAAACCGAACTTAGATATGCATAGGGTTTATACTTTCAATTACCTAACACTGCTCGTCTTTAATATTAATTCACATAGTAAGTACAATACTATGGACTTGTCTCTTGTTGTTAATTCACTACTATCATATTGGTAATTATGAATGATTAATTTATAAATTCTTTTTCCTCATTTCTAGGAATCAACATGAGAGTATAATAACTTCTATTTAAAAAAGTTAAAAGCCATTTATTAAAGGGATTGGTTTGTTTACATGTTATATTTACAATTGATCAACCAAGTATTTTAATTATCATAGTTTCATGTATCAAGTTTTCAATAAAAGTCTTTTTAGATTTATACATAAAGTAATGATTCAAATCTACTGTTTTGATTTCTGATTTCTAATTGTTCATATTATACATAGATGTTTTAATATACCTTATTTTGTACAACATGGTTATAAATGTTGGAAGTCTTTTTTTGTGACAGTAATAATGTTCTTATTCAAGCTAGCTTTATTTTGTGTATAAATTCCCTTATTTATATATATCTATAAGTGGGATTTGTAAATATAATCCCTTCACAAACAACATTGAGTAACTTAATCTTTTTCTTATTTAAAAAAAAAAAACATTTAAAGATTAACTTCCAAGTATGTTTTCTTACATGATTAAGTAATAATAGTAAAAATATCTACTTTCTTATGTAACTAAACAAACAAAATAAACATACCTACTTTCTTCCGTGACTAAGCATTAACACTGAAAATATCTACTTCTTACATGACTAAACAATAGCAGTAAACATACCTAGTTTCTTCCATGACTAACCATTAACAATGAAAATACGTACTTCTTATTAAATCCTAAGAGAAAAAGTAATAACTCGGAATAATCATAAAATAACTTATAATGAATATATTGTGATTGTATTGGCAAAGCAACTAGATGATCCATTACCCATCCAACCATAGGCCTTTCCAACAGATAATGTTGGTCTCCTGGAATGACCACCCCTAAGTTGATTATGCTATTGTTGAGATAAGAGGATTAACTTCCTGTAAATGAATCACCTTTCCTTCTTTCCTTAGCTCACATTCAATCTCACAAATGCGCATGCCTAACACAACTCTTGTGTGCTTGGAACAACATGCTAGATTCTTACTCTTTTCACACTTAGACAACGTCCTGTCATCTACCAAGATTATCCCCCTTTGGTAGTCGAGTCCTGGGCCCTTTAGACTCTCCTTTTCCTACTACGATCAACCATTCCCTATATACATGGGACATGGCTCACAATCCGATAGTTTTGTCTCTTGATAGCTTTTGAGGTTCATATGTGTTCTTTCCTCTTGCGAAACTTAACCAATCCACTAGCCAGTCCTTGGAAGTTTTCTCCCTTCTCCCAACAATAACATAATTGTCTTTCCTCATGGCTCCCCAATTGGAATATATTAGGAAATAAAAACAATTTGTATTTTAATTACACATGTCATCACCATAATAATTATGGTGATTTGTTATCCTCATGTTTAATTATAAAAACTTTAAATAAAAAAGTTGAAATGCCATGCTTAAAAAAATTAACAAGGATAGACTAGGGATATCACATCCCCTCCCCCTTAAGATAACACACCGTCCTTGATGTTCTAGAATTCTTTAGTTTTGGAAAATGCTATGCCTCTTTCAAGACATCTTCCATTTCCCAAATGGCCTCCTTAGGGGCGAAGTGCTTCCACTGCACTTTTACTTGAGTGATGGATCGATTCTAGAGTAGTGTTTCTCTCTTGTCGATTATACATAGGGGTTCTAACTAGAAATCCCCTTATTGTTCCACCTGAATACCACTCCAATCAATGACATGTTTAGTATTATGTACATAATTTTTAAGTAAAAGGACATGAAATACATTATGCACTTTAATACTAGCTGGTAAGGCAAGTTGATAAGTTATTGACCCTGTTCTTGCTAGTATTTTGAAGGGGCCACATAATCTGGGTGTCAACTTTAAGTAATTTCCCAATTTCAAAGAACTTTTCTTGGGTTTGACTTTGATATAAACATGGTCTCCAACTTGAAATTCTTTGTGTGTCCCATCATGATTCACATAACTTTTCTGCCTATCCCGAGCCACTTTCAAGTTTTGTTTAACTATTTGTACTACATGTTCCATGTGTCCTATTATGATCTGCATAACATTTTTGCCTATCCTGAGCCACTTTCAAGTTTTTGTTTAACTTTTTGTACTACATGTTTCATGTTTTTGATCATATTAGGTCCAAGTGCAATCTTGTCCATTAGATTATTCCAACTTATATGGGTGTATGACACTTTTTATGATACAAGATTTCAAAAGGATTAATTTTGATGAAGTATGGTATCCATTGTTGTAAGCAAATTCTACTAGGTGTAAATAGTCTTCTCATTGATTGGGTTTATGCATCACATACATGCATATCATGTTTTCTAAGACTTGATTAGGCCGTTCAGTCTGTCCATTTGTTTGATGTTGGTAAGCAATGCTGAAATTTAGTTGGGTATATAATCTTTGAATAAATATTTCCAAACTTTTGAAGTGAATTTGGTGTCCCTATCAGATATTACTATTTTTTGGCACACCATGTAATCTGAAGATTTATTTCATAAATATTTCAACTATATTTATAGCTTTAAATGTGGACGTTACATGAATAAACTGAGATGACTTACTTATCTTATCAATCAAAACCATTATAGCATCATGTTGTTTCCTTGTTTTTGGTAATATTGTTATTAAATCGATGGATATTACCTTTCATTTCCATTCGGGAATGGGTAATTGTTGGAGTAGACTATAGGGTGTTTTTGTTCGGCTTTTACGTGTTGGGATTTTAAATACTTTGCTAAATACTCATAAATTTATGTTTAATCCTTGGCCAATAATATTCTTTCCTCATAGCCAAAGTCATTTTCTAATATCTGGGGTGTCCAACCAATAAGGTTTTTTATTCTTCTCATATAAAACCAATGTTTTTAACTCTTCTAAACCAGGTACATACAATCTACCCTTGAATAATAACAATCCTTCTTCACTTAAACTGTAATCATGTTATTCTGATTTCTTTATCAAGGTAGTTTTTCTTTCATTTCATTGTACAAACCACCTTTTTCAAGAGATGCATGAATTTTGAATTTCAAATCTGTTTGGTAGATGCTAAAAGTAGTAACATGTAACAAGTGTGGATTTTTGCTCAATCCATCAACAATTTTATTCTCTTTTCCCCTAATGTGCTTTATGTCAAAATTGTAATCACTTAGGAAAGCAAGCCACCTAGCTTGTCTTGCATTTATATTTTGTTGATTAAATAGATATTTAAGGCTGATATTGTCAGACATTAATAAAAAAATTAGGCAATGTCTCCAAACTTTGAGGTCATGAATGATAGTTTCCATTTCTGGATCATGAGTTGCATAAGTCTATTAATGTTCTTTTAGATTCCTAGATTCATAACAAATTAGTGATAATACTCCACCCAAGCCTTCCTTACTTGCATCTATACATATCACAAAATCTTTGTATGGATATGCCAATCTTAAGGATATGTGTTGTAGTAAGTTAACACTTAAAATTTTGGAAACTTTATTCATAGTTAGCTAACCAGATAAATTTAACTCCCTATTTTTGCAGAGAAGTGATAGGGTATGCTAATTTTGAGAATCCTTAAATGACCCTTCTATAGTATCCTATCAGTCCCACGAAAGACCTACTGTCTAACGCATCTCTAGGTATAGGCCATTCCGTGATAGCTTTTATCTTCTCTAGGTCCATTGTTATTCCTTCCTTAGAGATAACATGTCGTAGATATTGTATTCACTTTTGATAGAAATTGCATTTACCGAATTTGGCATACAGAAGATGATTTCTAAGAGTTTGTATTACTATTCTTATGTGTTGTTCATGTTCCTCTTTGTTCCTGGAATATATGAGTGTATTGTCTATAAACACAAGCATGTATTTGTCCAGATACTTATTAAATATATTGTTTATTAAACACATAAATGTAACTGGAGCATTGGTTAAGCCAAAGGGAATGATCACAAACTCATAGTGGCCCTACCTTGTTTGGAATGATTTTTTTGGAATATATTCCCCTTTGATTCTACCTAGTGACATCTTGACCTCAAATCTATCTTTGAAAAGGATTTTGCTCCCCTAAACCGATCTAACAAATCACTTATGATTGGTAGTGGAAATTTGTTCTTTATAGCCATTTATTTAGTTGTTTGTAATCAATGCAAAGTCTTAGTGTTCCATCCTTTTTCTTGACAAATAGGACATGTGCTCCCCATGGTGACACAGTACGCTGAATATAGTCTTTACTCACTAATTCATGTAAATGCATTTTCATCTCTATCAGTTTCAGAACACTCATTCTATAAGGGACTTTAGACACTGGGATGGAACCAGGTATTGAGTCTATTGTAAAATTGATATCCCTTTTAGGTGGTAAACCAAGGATTTCTTATAGAAAGACATCACAAAATTCTTGCAATACTACATACTCCTCTAAAGATGATTCAGTCTCTTTTGACGGATTTTAACAATTGTATTGCATTTAGTTTACAACCTTTTCTCGCACATCTTCTCATTTGCAGGGCTAAAATATGCCTAATATATATTGTTCTTGGTATCCATATCACTCTCCTAGATTATCCTTCATCATCTAAACAAGTAAAATTCTTGTCTAAATAGTTCAATATGACTTTTTGGTCTTCAATCCAATCCATTTCTACGAGGACATCATAGGATCCTAGAGGTAGAATGTTTAAATCTTTCCTAGTTACTAAGCCATTCATATCTAAAGAACAACCTTTAATTAACTCTGATACTTTTATTTTTGTACATGTACCTAACTGGAGTAACCAAGTTTTCTTATGTTTGACTCTTTTTAGTTTATACATTTCAACAATTTTGGGTGAAATATAACTAAGGCTAGAGCCTAGATCTATTGAGATTTAAATGGCTTGATTGAAGGGTTTACCTTATACTCTACCATAGAATATTGATGATTATCCTACCTGTCTTCTAGAGCAACATTAATTATGGGAATATTCCTAGATACATCTTCCTTAGTTGTAGCTTCCTATAAATTGTGAACCGTCTGCATATTCCCTTCTTTAAATGGATAGTTCATCAATAGATGTGTTCCACTGCATCCCAAATATTTTTACGGTCCTTGAGAAATTTCATTGGGTTTTCTACCTATATAACTTGCATAATTGGTATCACTTTGGGCTGGAAAGTTTTGTTGATTGTTTCCCTTACTATAGTTGTGTCCTTAAAAACTCTTAGTCTGGTTTCTGAACGGTGAGGGTCTGAATCCCTTTTCTCTTTTATTATATTTTTCATTCTTCTCATCCTTCCAACCTTTTGGATGTTCATCCTTGTACTTATATTTTCCATAGCAAAGCTTGTCTTTTCTAATGGTTTCATCTAGAGTTTTGGAATCATTGAATTCAATTTGGTTCTTATAAGATTGAGGTAAACAACTCAAGAATTGTTGTATCTTTACTTTCTCATCCTTTATATATGGTACATATCTTAACATTTCAGTAAAATTGTTAGAAAAATCATCCATATTCATTGACCCTAATTTAATTTCATGGAAATCCTTGATTTTTCTTTCAAAGTATCGTTCATATAAGTATTTCTGCTTAATTAATTTCTTGAACTATTTCCATTTCAATCTCTTTTCATCAACGTTTTTCACAAATTCCATATCTTTCCACTAGATAGAAACATTTCCATTTAAATTATATGTTGCCATTTTAGCTTTTAGGCGACATAATAATCATAAAGTTGAAAGTACTTACTCATTCCAAGTAGCTAAGCTGAAAGTACTTACTCATTCCAAGTAGCTAGGCTTTGGCTTCATCCCTAGTCTTCATCTCTCCATCAAATGTGGTAGGTTTTATTTCTTGAATTCTCCTTGTAATTCATATCTTCTTTTTTGTTTTCTTTTCTTACTGTGAGTTGACCTTTATGATTTATTACTAGCAAAGCTATCTGTACTAGTGCTAGATGAATCACTAGAATTATCTTATGAACTTATTGAATTTGATTTTTCATTTCGAACAACATTCTTCATTTGGGGGTTCTTCTTAGCTTTACTAGAGGTTTGCCTTTGATGGTTTAGAAATTTATGTTATGTTCTTTAACAATAGAGCATTTATCTCACACTATCCTTCTTGACTCTTAGATAATTTCTCATTACCTATTTTATAACTTTGTAATTCCACCATCAAACTCCCCATGGTCTCTGCCATGTCAAAATGGGTTTTTGAATTTAGTCTTTCTTGAGATTCTATTTCCATTCTAGGATTTTGTTCATTCTCTATTTCTTGAGAAGCCAAAATTTTTGCCATATTGTACTATACATGTTATGATATTTTACAATTTTTATTAAACAAATTGTTCTTCAAACCCTTCTTTCTCTTTCCTAGTTTATGTCCTCCTCCTAAGCCAATACTTGCCAAGTTTGTTCTAGTTCTACTATGTTTTTTGCTATGTCTAGTGCTATATTATATATCTGGTTCAAGATGGACCTCTGATCTTCAAGCCCAATAGGTAGTTGAGGCTGGACTAGGTTTGGTCAGGTCATTACTGATTTATGTAATCTATATTTACTACTTCTTTTCTTCCTGTTACATGAAAATAGTTTTATCAGTTTTAAGAAATCTAAACATAGTTTTTGGGACCATAAAGGCCTAAGGTTGTAACCTACATCTCTGATACCATTTGTAATGTTCTCATATTTATATTTTTTTTTATATTTATTTTAATTATACCATAAATTTATCTTGACCAAGTTTTAAGTTCTAACTTCTATTCTCATGCATTGATTAAGCTAAATTATTTTAACTTATCATTATAAGAGGATTTTGTAATAGGTCTATCTAAGGGTAAACCCAACTTCATATGCCTCTGTGTTCGTATAGTGCTTTTTATCATATCAAATAGTCTTGGTGATACTAAATCCAAATTTTGTTAAATTGGTCCTATATTTTGAAATTTATGCTTGATGGTTTTATCTAGAATATTATATCAGGCTATATCTAAGGTGTGAGAAATTTGTATTGTCAATTCATGATTTAACAAGTATCTGATTTATTGCACATTAATCGAGATGGAAAGTAGTAATCTTGCATGTGTTGGAGGGGGATTATACTCTCGATTGTTACAAGCTCATGATATTGCAAGGGAGGGTCCTTGGGGTTGTGATACCTATACCTAGACATATCACAAAACGTATACGATTACATGGCAATTTTACCTTTGATCATAAATATGAATACATGAAATATGAACTGATGATTTAATCTCGTCCAAGATTAAGTTGAAAGGTTTTTATGGTCATTAAAATTGACTTGTAAAAATAATCACCCTTGACCCTTGTTGACTAGAGGCCAAACTCTGCAAGCATGAACTTTTTAGAGGAGGAAAAAGGGGGGGCTTATAGATCAGCTTTTTCACATTTGTTCAAACTAAAATAAGGTAATCACGCTGCCATTTTAATGTTATCTCTTTCAAATCCTCCTAAGTTAGCTTAGAATAATGTTTCCCGACAACGACATTGCTAGTTGGCATGATAATGAATGTTGCTCCTATGCTTGTCGAGTCTCGCTGAACTGGGAGCAAGGTAAAAATTAGATCGATCTCTTCTTACTTCAAATTAACCTACTCTCAAAGATAATCCTAATAAAGTATTAGAAGTGGCCATAATAGTTTTGTCAAGGGTTTTACTCCTCTCACATTTAAATGGGCTGGTAGTAAAATTTAATTCCTTAACGTTTATTGATTTTTGCTATTACCAATATTTTTTCCTATTTTTACTTTGTTGATGACTTATTATACATATCATGCATGGGTTCTAAATTATGGAGATATAGCTAATTCTCTAGGTTCCCATGGATTTATCTTATAAGTGAGTGTTTTCCACTATCTCATGGGAGTATGATTTATAAGTTTGTTTCCCCTTATTTTGTAACTAACTCACTCATTTCTATTTGCTTTCATGACATATTAATCTTTTGGGTTAAATAATCGACATCCACATTGTCATTGGGTGGATTTAGGTACTACTATGCTCTAAGTAATTTCTTGTAAGGTTTTCACATTGGCATAATTCTTGAATTTTGAGGGTCCTTCTCTTACGACAAAGGGATCAGGTGACACAGAGATTCTTAATCCCATTATCACGACCCATGTTTAGGTTCTTGGTATGCCTCCTAATAAGAGGACCATTTAGGGTTTCAATACCCTAACCGTCTTTATGTAATTATTGTATTAGGCCATTCTTAAATCTTGTATATTTTGTGTTGTTAATAGTTAAGGCCGAACTTGGATATGTATAGGGATTAAACTTTCATCTACTTGCTATTGCTCATCCGTACATGAATTTACATCAGTTTATGGTAATATTAATTCAGATTGTAAGTATAGTACTATGGACTTGTCTCTAGTTGTTAACTCCATTCCTATCATATTGGTAACTATGGATGATCAATTTATAAATTCTTTTTCCTTGCTTCTAGGAATCAATATGTGAGTACAATAACTTCTTTTTGAAGAAGTTAAAATACATTTACTAAAGGGATTGGTTTTTTTGCATGCTATATTTACAGTTAATCAACCAAGTATTTCGATTATCATAGTTTCACAAACCCACACATGCACACATAAGTGGGATCTGTAAATATAATCCCTTCACAAACAATGTTGAGTAATTCAATCCTTTTCTTCTTTAAAAAAAATTTAAAGATTGACTTCCAATTACATTTTTTGAGATGACTAAGTAATAATGATAAAAATATCTACTTTCTTATATAACTAAATAATAATAATAAACATGCTTGCTTTCTTCCACGACGAAGCATTAACAATGAAAATACCTACTTCTTACATGATTAAACAATAACAATAAACATACCTACTTTCTTCCATGAATAAGCATTAACAGTAAAAATACCTACTTCTTATTAAATCTTAAGAGCATAAGTAATAACTCAAAATAATAATAAAATAAATTATCTTAAATCTATTGTGATTGTATTGGAAAATCAACTGGGTGAGCCTCGATCCACCCAACCGTATGCCTTTCCAATAGATAATGTTAGTCTCCCGGAATGACCACCCTCGAGTCGATTATGTTATCGTTGAGATAAGAGGATTAACTTCATGTCACTAAATCACCTTTCCTTCTTTCCTTAGTTCACATTCAATCGCACTATTGCACATGCCTAACACAACTCTTCTGTGCTCAGAAAAACATGCTAGATTCTTACTCTTTTCACCTTTTGACAACATCTTTCCATCTACCAATATTATCTGCCATTCGTAGTCAAGTATTAGGCCCTTTAGAATCTCCCTTTCCTATCACGGTCAACCATTCCCTAGATACATGGAACATGGCTCACAATCTAATAGTTATGTATCTTCATAGTTTTTGAGGTTCATAGGTGATCTTTCCTCTTGTGACACTTGGCCAATCCACTAGCCAATTCTTGGAACTTTTCCCCCTTCTCCCAATGATAACATAATCGTCTTTCCTCATGGCTCCCCATTTGGAATTATATTAGGAAATAAAAACAAATTGTATTTTAATTACACATGTCTTCACCATAATACTTAGGGTGAATGTTTCTCCTTGTGTTCAATTACAAAAACTTTAAACAAAAAATTCAAATGTCATGCTTTAAAAAAAATAATTTACAAGGATAGACTAGGGATATTACTAATTTCCACCCACTCTAACCTTCTCACCATCACCTACTTTCCAAGCCAAAATACTATCGATAATACTGAAAGAAGAAAACAAGGCCTTCTAGTGTAAACAACCATTTTTTCAAGTTTTATATTCCTTCCTAATCTAAGTCAAATTTGAATCGACAGCTAGATACTTTTGAACCATGAACCTATTCCAAAAATTATCCTTAGTAATTGGTTTCCACACAAACTTTCTAGCCAAAGAGATGCCAAAAACATGAATTTTTTTAGTCCCCATATGCCTTCCCCTTTAAATTTCATAACCTATTTCTAGGTAGTCCAATTAACACCAACCTAACCTTCCACTCCACTCCACACGAAGTTGAAACTTAATTTACATATTTTTTCCAAAAATACTTTTGGAATATGCACCATGATTTCCAAATACATGGTCATTGCTTCCGAGATCGACTTCACTAATGTTAATCTTCCTCCTTTGGAAAGCCAATGATTACACCAAAGATGAATCCTTTTCTCTATATGATCAATCAATCATCCCCAATTCAACTTCCCATATGAATTAGGTTTTAGCTCGAAGCTAAGGTACTTAAACCCATCACTAAAATTTCATACCTAAAAAAATAAATAGTGTTGTGAGATCCTGTCCCACTCTCTCTTCCAACCCTAAGAAGCAAAGAGTTTATTTGTCTATATTTATTACCATGCCCATGGCCTTACTATAAAACTACAAGATATGTCCTATAATACCCTTCCTTTTTTCAAGGAACGATTTGTGAACAATAATACATCATCAACAAATAAACAAATGGGGCAATATAATTCCTCCCACACCTTAATGCATTTTAACTTGTGAATCCTCTTGGCTATCATAATAGATCGACTCAAACCTTTAACAACCAATTAAAAAATATATGGAGATAATGGACACCCTTGGAGCAGTCCTCTCGATGCTGAGAAGAAAGAAGAAACAACTTTGTTTAGCAACACCATATAAGAACCGAAGTCACACATCCCATAATTCAATTAAACATATTAAGTAAGAACCCTATGTGAATTAAGAGTAGTTAGAGGAATAACCACCACACTCTATCATAAGCCTTTGAAATATCAATCTTTGCAACCACAACACTGAGTTTCTTATGCTTGATGATATCTAGTCCCTCCTGAGCAAATCCAACCACATCATCAATTTGTCAACCTTTCAGGAAAAAACACAACTCTAACGAAATGTATTTTGATATGAGTGAATTCATATGAATTACTAAAATCTTAGAAAATATTTTATTGATACAGTTGCACAAAGAGATTGTCCTGAAGTTACCATAATTATTAGGCTTATCAACCTTTCAAATCAAAGCAATAAAGGTGGAGTTAAAATTTTGAAGTACATGCTCTAACATTTGACCTCTTCCACTATTCTTAAGAGTTCCATAACTAATAGGTCAAAGAAACCCAAAAATAATTATGTCATCCACCTCTCGGGGCTTAGACCCTTCCCTTTTTGAAAAGTATTTAGAACCCTCATCAACTCAAACATAGTCACCTCCTCAAAAAATAAATTATTTTCTTTATCTGAAGCCAAATGAGGGAATAAAGTACATACATTTACCACCTCTACTATATTTGCAGCCTCAGGCTATTGGTAAATATTTGAGAAATACTAGACCCCTAGGTCCATCAAGTTCTTGAATCCCCAAATGTTTCGACCTTAAGAATTATGCAGTTCCCAAATAGTATTGATATTTTTCCGGTGGTTAGCAAACTAATGGAATAATTTTTTATTCTCATCACCTAGATTGAACCAAATTTCTCTACTCCTCATCCGTCATTTTGCCTCTCTATCTCTGAGTAACTTAGTCTTTTTTATCTCCAATTCTATAAGAGTTAAGAGTTCCACTTTACGAAATACCCCTTCAGAGTTCTTGCTTAAAAAGGAACATCTATAAAATCCTCTCCTTCTTTGAGAGATTTGTCCTGAATATTTACTCTAACAACCGACCATTCCACCACCTTTTCCTTTAAATATAGCAAAGAATATGCAAACTACCCACTAGCAGGGAGCTTCAATTCTAAATTATAGAATTTCCACTCCCTTTGAACCAAAGCAGTAAAACCTTCGGCTTCCAACCTTACCAGATTAAGTTTAAAAGGAGATGATGGTTTATCTTTTGACTTGGAGAGTTCCAAAAATATATGGTTATGGTTAGAGCCACCTCCAGACCCTACGTAGCTTCTGAACCTTCCCATCCTCAACAAAAAAAATTTTGTGACCAAGAATTGATCTAAATGCTTGGAAACATCGACATTTACATGACACTATTACGCTAGGTGCGCTTAAGTTTTGTAGGATCCATGTCAATTAGATATGCAGACTAAATATGATGAACAAAGTAACGTGAAAGTTCATATGGATGAACTACCAACACCCCAAATATTTTCCTTTCTCACAGTAAAATTAAAATCGCCCCTATAATCATATTACTTTCGTTGATGACGTACACATAAAAGAACATATCCATAAGTATTGATTACAATCATATTGTCCATAAACATTCAAAAGTGTAATCTGAATGTCCAAGCATTTGCATCGGTAAATAGTACACAAACTTGAATTCATAGAGAGAGATCAACTCTCCAACCTGTTAGTAGGTCTCTTGACACTCCATTTGCATCAACCCACTAAAAGTATTAATTTTTGAAAAGAGTCTCTAGACTACCAATAATTAGATCTCCCATTCTCATTGTTTCTTGAACAATAAATATATCCATCCTCTCTTTTTCCACTGTCCCATGCAGGAATAATATCTTTGAAGAGGTACCCAAACCCCTCACCTTCAAAGAGAGGATTTTTATTAGGTAACCATTGAAATGGGATAAGTATCTCTAAGAACCCAACCAAGTTTCTTTTGTTTCCCATGTAATATTTTCATCACAACATTATTATGAGCATAGTGCATATGAGATTTCCTTCTAGAACCCCCCTCTCCACAACCCTAGGATCAAACCCTAATCCTCATGGTGTAGAATCATATAGGGAACCCAAAGGGCCCAACTTATACCTAAGGAGGTAAGTATTTTTTGTTTGAAATCCCTTGCGAGGAGGTGGATTGTTTCCTTGGAGAGGTTACCTCTTTATCCACTAAGCAAATTTAGGGGTTTGGTTCCCAATTGGAAATGAATAACCTAGATCCTCAAACCTATATGAGGAGGATCCCCTTTAGGGATTAGTCCTGAGCAACAAAACTCTAGACCCCTGAAAAATCCCCCCCCCAGGCTTGTCATGGATCATCTTAAACCCGCCTTCATCATAAGAGAAGGAATTATCAAGTTTTAACATACCTGAATGAGAGGCATGGGCTAGACTTAAGTTGCTTGTTCCTTTGACCACAAAACTAGAAGCACCAAGAATTGCACTAGTTTCCACAACCCTTAAAATTGCACCATCCCGCTTTTCCTTGATAAACTTTTCACCTTCCAAGGCTTTGAAACACCCTTCAGACTTCTTCAAGTTGATAGGTGATCCTCTATGCAATACCCATACCACCTCACTAGGGCATCTGTTCGCTTCAAACCCCAGTTGATCTTGCTTCACCTTGACCAAAGAGGTAGTATGAGCTTCACCCCACTTCAAAGAAGTTTGTTTTTCCAAAAGTGGTCTTGTTTGCATAGAGGAAACTTGCTTCACGAGGGAAGAAAGAGATGATGACTGAGGTAGATTGACCACATCCACATTCTCAATACCCCCAAAGAACAACCCGAATTGCTACCGTCAAATTGTTCCCCGTCCAAATTACCAACAACTCCCAAATCTTTGTAAATTGGAAAGGAAGCCACAACATATGGAACAAAGGTTTTAGCAGATCACCCCTCTTTTTTTTTTGCCATAATTTCCTAATAAAAGACTTATGACAATCCTCGACTACATGTCCAACCAATCATGACAACATAAACATCTAAAAGGGACGTTATAGTAGTCAAGTTCTTGAGCATACTTCTAAACACCCACTTCGACATCGATACTCTTTGATAATCCCTCAAAGAGATTGATCAATAAAAAAAATATTTATAGGACAGATAAACCATTAAGGTCTTTCCCAAAAAAATCCCCATGTCCCTCAATAAATTATCATTTCAGAGCTCCAGGAGAAGACCTGTAAGCTTCACCTAGACTAGGGTCAATTTCATCATCTCATGTTGAGGATCAAAACATGGGTGCCAAAATTAAGCGGGGAAGATATCCATAACTAATGATTGGTCAGGATTTTCACCTCTTCCTCCTCTGACTTTTTTTTTCCCGCGAAAAAAAGCATACTATTGCTATTCAATTGACTGAATCAAGTGACTCTTCCTCCTCTGACTTGAATATGAAACTAACCCGACCCTTATATAATATGTCATGAAAAATCGAGCAATAACCCAACAAGCACACCTAGAAGTTATTAATCCAACATTAGAGTGAGTTTTTAGATAGAGATACCCCAAATAACCATCCCACCAAAGTATTACCCATATAGTTCAAGATTTTATCCACTTGGAGGTTGTCCCCCATGGTCATCTTCATACACCCCTTTTGTTAACCTTCTTTCTTCTATTAGAACCCTTCCAATAATCTTATTCTAAATCCCTAGGAGGAGGTTAAGGGACAGAACCAATGTGAGCCAACAAATCCAAGAAGCTACCCACAAATCCCTAACCTCATCGAAGATAGACCCACATGGCACAAAACCACATATCTATGCAACCATGCAAGAAGAGAATGGAAGGTCTAGACTACCATCGAAATAGGTGTAGTAGGGAAGAATAATACCCCTTAGAGATAATGTTGTTGTCACCATCAGTACTACCTCTACTAAAGCCTCTGTTTCCACTACATAGTTAGGAGATAAGATATTTTATGTCTTTTACACCTTTTCATTAGGATCCAAAACATTATTTAACCTACGAAAGAGCTCAACCCTACCAACATTACCATCCAAGAGAGCTCACGAATTTGAATAATCAAAGATCCCCACTATGTCCATCGGGCCTAACCCAAAATTGACCAGGTCATCTGCCACTTCGAATTGATCTAAGGAGTTCCCCAACCCTGGGGTTTCCACACTGGTCATCCCCCCTCGACACACATATATATTTAATAAAATCAAAGTCCAAATAGACTATTTTTTTTGTTGCTTATGTTGAGTATAATAATTAAAATCAATGTGTGAAACTTTACATTTTGAAATTTTACCCATTAAATATTTAATAATTGGGAAATGACTAATTACCTAAAAATATCGTAACAAAAATGCTAACAAAAAATTGTTAAAAAGAAGGGTTGTGTTTCTCGAATAAAGCAATCGTGAAGAGAAGGGTTGTGTTTCTCAAATTAAAAAATCGTGTGCATAAAGTATTAAGAATACGTGAGATTCAACCCAAGGTTAATCCCTTTTAACAACGACATGGGTAAGGCTTCTTTTTCTATAGGTATGAAAAAATTATGAAACCTTGTAATTTCTTAGGAAGTTTAGGAGGTTTCAACTATGACAATCTAAAACTAGTTTCGTTTATGTGATAACTTGAGATGGATGTTATTACAGTATTGTTAGAGTATGTGACCTATGTGATAACTTGAGATGGATGTTATTACACTATTGTTAGAGTATGTGACCTATGTGATAACTTGAGATGGATGTTATTACACTATGGTTAGAGTATGTGACCTTGAAGCTTTCTCATCACTAGTGAATATAATAGGTGGAATATTACAAAATACTTTTCAAATGTAAGATGTGCGATGAGTTTGGCCCTTTATAAAAATAATCTCTTCATCTTATCTTTATAAGAGGGACCCTTCATTTAAATAAGAAATGAACTACTCAATTTAAGACGAAATTGAATGATCTTTAGGACCATGTCATTATTGAAAAATGTTCATCATCGTATCTTTAAAAATTAAAAGAGATTAAAGAGTACAAACCATAAAATAATTGAAGAAAGATAATTTGAAGAAGAAGTAGTTGGCATGAGTCTTGTAGGTACAAAGTAGATGATAAAGGAGATTATCGATCTCGAAGGTCTTGAGTTGTTAAAAGGAAGGCAATGCCTTGACCTCATCAAGGATTATCCACGAGGGAATTACATAGTTAAAGGAGTGACAAAAGATGGAAAAGATCAACTCATTGGTGAAGATGAGAAGTATAACATTGACCACCAAAATTCATACTTCTAGTGAATGTAGAAGCTTTACTTTCATAAAAGGAATTCAAAGAAGAGAATAGTCCAAATGTTGAGGGATTATCTCAAGACAAGTTGGGAGGATTTAGTGTACTTAACCAATAGAAACAATAAATTTTGATCAATATTAGAAGAAATATAAACTGCAGAAGTAAAATATGAGAAATGAGAGAAGTGAACTTGTAGGATATAAACCCTTATATTGATAATCCAAAAAGAGCACAATGTTCACGACCCTCTTCAAGGGGAAACCTCCAAATGAGCAAAGCTCCAATACAATGAAAATACTTGACAAAACATTATGTAGCCTTCTACCTCTATAAATAGTTTCTCACTAGAAAATCCCTAACTACTTGTGGCCTCATCATTAATGATTACTAATTCTCTAGTGGGCCTTAATAAAGGCGACCCTTTTACATTGAGTAACCACACACCATCTACCTAATGGGCCTTATTAAAAGGATGGCCTCATACATTAATTGACTAACTCCTAAGTACCTCAAAGTAGGGAGGTTAGGGTAGGGCCATCTTAAGGCCTCAACTACCCCCAAGTTGTTAGACTTGAGGACCCTCTTTTAAAAAATAAATTCATTTTGAGTCGCACCACCATCAAATGTACATTTCTTTACTAATTTTACTTGTAATGGTTGAAGATGCTTTCATGTTTCATGGTTTGATTTATTAATGTCTCCGTACTTTCATGGATGTTGAGAGTACTTATAAATTGGTTTCTTCCCTTATGCTTTCAAGAGCAATATCTAGTTCTTTGCGTCAAGTTATTGTGACTTATTTAGGATAGGCTCTAAGTTGGTTTTCTCTTTCGCATTCTTGCATAAGATGTCACGTGATAATCCTTTAATTTTCTCATTGCTTCTGGAATGATTTATGGTTTCACATGTTTTAGTGACATAACACCTAAGATATCTACGAGGCATTGTCATAAATTATCATGGAGAAGCAAATTTTTTGCCTAGCAACCATTGAATATTCAATGCAATTTAAATTTAGTGAGATGCTAAAACAAGCATATTAAAGGTGACATGTCAAGATTGATTGAATTTAGCTCTAAAATATCGAATGAGGAGCATATCACGGTTAATACATGAAGCAATGGTGAGGGAGAATTTATGACCAAGAACACTATGATGTCATCCAATGGTTCTTTAGGATTAATCAATAAGTCTTTACCTCTCTTGTGATTTTCCCTCTTTTGATTCTTTAGTGTTTGCAATGTTATGAAGTATGTAAACCTTTACTAACTAAGTAAACATGTGAAGGGAGATGTTAATGGATCTACTTAACACTTATGCTCTTGATGCAGTATCTTCGGTCCTTTGCACTAAGTTTTCCTATGTGTATTTTGGTCTTGTTCTAACTTCCTCTTCCTTGTTTTTTGGTTGAAAATAGTGATCGAATGATGTGGTAGATGGCTAATCCCTTTAACACTCATGAACACATGGTTGCTTAATGCTTAATGTCAATCTAAGCATGACCTATTTTGAATCCAAACTTTGATTTCATTAACTTGTGCCATGCATGAAAATGACAATTGAAAACTTGTGCACTCTAGTTTATTGGAATAAATAGGCATTTATGGCTTATGTCATTATGGTCTTAGCATATTTTCAAATCCATGTGAGTGTGTAGGACTACACAAGCTTGAATCATGGGATCAAAAATAATTGTGTTGCTTTTAAATGATAACCATTCAAGAAATTCAAGAGGATTGATGTTATATTACTAAGAAGAAGTGAACAAAGTGGCACATACACAATTCTCATGGATTGGCATTTCCCATAGGTTCTCAAAAGTTGTCCTTTGATACTTTGCATCAAAACTCTCATCAATTGCTTGGTTTAATTTAATGGCATCTTTCATTTTTCTTGATTATGATTATGACCTAATTAACTTCTATATGTTTTGGTTATAATCTCATTTGCTTGTGGGTCCTTGATAATGCATAAGATTACCCTTGACACCCTTTGTATATTTGATTGATTATTAGCTAATGTGATCTCATGGTTTAATATGCTTCTATGCTCACTTTGTGTACATCACCATTATACATCATATCCATAACATTAATAATGAAAAGAAAACCACAATCTTAACCCTTCAACAAAAGGCATAAGAGCTAGTTATCTGAACAACAAGTGAGAAATGAGTGTGGTAAATGCACACACAAATGGCATGAGGCTATGGAGAGTAGTGTATCGAAGCATACTGTAGTGACATTTAGTTATGTCTAATGAAGACATATCATAACTAGGAAACCTACAATGTTGCATCATGAGACTCATGGTATCAATGCCAAAAGCACAATAAGAAGCATGGTGAGATTGTTTTCCTTCTTTGGCTTTGCATTTTCTTTGTCTTTAGACTAATAATGAAGTTTTTCATGGTATTAGAGTTGTCCAGGTTTAAGAGTTTTATTTTGGAGTTCTCATTAGATCTGCCAATTGTTCATGAAAAAGGTGTTTGGATTCAATGGAATAATTGAGAATAAGGAAAATAATTAAAGAGAGTTGCAAATGGAAATGAAGGTGGATATTGAGAAGTTTAATGGTCACAACTTCATTCTCTGGAAGAGATACATGTAAGGTGTGTTGAAATATAATGATTTGTGGACTGTTGTTGTTGGGAGACCAACACATATAAATGACGAAGAATGGATCAATATGGATAAGAGAGCATGATCTGCAATCCATGTTTGCCTTGCAGATTCTATTTTTCTTAATGTCTCTAAATCTCCATTGACAAAGGAGATGTTGGAGAGGCTAATTTCTTAGTATGATTCCATGTTATTGGTCATTGAAATGTCAATGAGAATAAATGTTTTCACAATGAAGATGAAGTAAGGAGAAAAGTTTGCAAGCATTTAAATAACTTTTAATATGCTGATGAAACAATTAGCTTCCAGTGGATATCAACAAAGTTCTAAGGATCAATATTTCTCTTCTCGTTAGTATGTCAACTTCATGGGAGAATTTGGTTATAGCTATTAGTGTATTTTCAAGGGATAATCCCAAGATTGAGGCCTTTATGAGACATTTATTGAATGAGGAAGCAAGGTGATTATTAGCAAGATTGAATTTAGATTAAGAGGCATTCTTTACAAGAGGCTTCTCTAGAGAAATAATGACAATGGATTTCGTGGCAAATTCAAGTCCAAGGGAATGAGAAAATATGAAGTGGTGTGTTGGAAATGCGACAAAGAAGGGCATATAAAGAAGTATTTTGTTACCCTTCAACTTTGTTTGCCAAGGAGTCTTGTTGATGTAAGCATGCATATTAAAATATTTTACACCCAAACAAAAAAATTTGTTTCAACAAATTATCACCAACAAAAGGGAACAATCCCACTTCTGCCAAAGGGTAAGGATCAGCTTCACAAAGCTATTGTCTTTTCAGTCTCTTCTTGATTATTGTGTTCATTCATTGCAACATGTGTGTACCTCACTTGATCCCCTTCGAATAAACCACTAAGAGGAGCATAAAGTGCATTAACACCATGAAAGTGATCCACTTTGGATCCATAACCTAAAATTCTTACAAGACCATTGGAATGGCCTATAGAATTACAGTAGATGACTACCTACCTAGGTGTATTCGGTTCTTGTTTAACACAAGGAGAGATCCAAATTTGGAAATCCTTGTAGTGGTCTTCAAAGAAATCTATCAATTCTTCCTCCATCTCCCCCTTTCCCGTTATTGATGACTTTTTACTACTACTAGGTTCACAATATCTTCAAAGATGCAAAGGCATCAAAATGATTATTGAGCACCAACATGGACATGCCAACATTGAAGTTTTTCTAACCCATAACAAACAAAATTGTTTTTCCTCCACTCAACATTGTACTACAAAGTTATATAACAAAGTTTCACTTATCATAATGTTGGTCTCCACATCGGATTCATAATAAAGTTTATTATTAACATCTTTTTTAATTAATAAAAGCCATCTTATTTTATTAGTCTTTTTTCCTCTTGAGCTAGCTAAATCCATAATCTTAATTTTGTATTTATTAGACATCTAAATTTCACAATCACTTGAGAATTCTGCACCATGCTTACTTTTATCAGAGTAAATGTAAAAATCAAACACAAAAGAATGAAATGAATATCAATAAATAAATTTGAAAAAATATGAAGATGTCTTTCCACAATAATATATTAATAAAATGTCTTTGCCTCGAAGGCTTGGTTCTCTTTCTCTATAATCACAACATACGTGTTAGGTTTATATCTCTTTATGTAAAGAAAAGATATTCTAAAGTAAAGATAATAAAGTAACCACATGTTTTAGCACCTTATTAGTATGGGTCCATCCTACTTTGTTTAACTACAAAGATTAGGACTAAGTTCCATATAAGTGAAAAATCATTCTATACGAAAATTAATACAACTATAAGAAATAGGCATAACTATTTTAAAATATTTAATTTTTTTTTATATTTTTTTCTAATAATGAATTGTAAAACAATCTAAAATTATTATCTAATTTAGGTAGTGTTTTTTCCCTTAGTCACATGATACCCTCAAAGCTGCTAAACAAATAAAATAATTCATTGTTAACATGAGCGTGACCCTTAATGCATGTTACATGTTCCATTATCATATGCTAATGCATCCAACGAGTTCAATTCCACCATCATGCACCTTGATGCATGTTACAAGTTTCATCTTCATGCATTTTAAAATTGGAAGGCCATCACTAGAACTTTAAGACTTGTATCTGATTTCATCTGCATCCACTCAAGGGTTTGAATTCAGGTCTCCATGTTAATACAAATTTGATCACCTACCTAACTACTTGTTGTTATACCACACTCTTGTGATCATTAATGTAAATTTTGTTGCTCAACTTTTTGCTCTTTGGTGTCATTTTTGTTGTTCAAATTTTTGCTGCTAGTTTTTTTTCTATGTTTATATAGAAAAACTAAATTGGATGTAATCTTGTGCTTATATTATTTGTAAATGAGGAATTGAAGGACTCGTAGCCAACTTGTTCCACCAAAATGGATACTCAGTGGAATTAAATTCTGCCCATTGTTCATTGTTCTCAGTCCTACGGCATAGATCTTTGTCTTCATAATGGCTACAAAGCCTTTAATTTCAGCGTAGTTCTGAGTGACTACTCGGCAACATTGTTCAGGATTTGGTAAGATGGTTGTTCTTGTGTATGACTTTTTTTAGCAACAGGAAACTAATGCCAAAATATAAGTATCAATTTGTAGTAGCTTTCCAAGTCACCATTGCTGTTCATAAACACTGTAAAACACAATACTCTATTATAATGCTCCAGCAAACAATATTATAATGCTACAACAATCAAAAGGCCCTCTTCAATTTTGCCAAAAGACAATCGCTTCAATGCTACCAAAGGAAGGACGTTTCACTTGCCAACTTGTCAATCCAACAATACATTCAAAATATACTATTCCTACAGTGAAGGAATCAGTGCAGACAACATTAAGATAAGTCGCTCTATCATCCATGAAGAACAGAACCATTTCCCTTTAACCCACCGCTGTACAACATTGAGACTTGAATACTTTACAATGTAGAGTAGCAATTTAAAGATTCTCCGGGGGTTAATTCAAACATTTATATATATGTTTGTGGCTGCTTGCAAATGGTTGTAGGGAGTTCCTTCAACGTAGGTCACTCTTCTTATAGAAGAGAAATTCCATATAAAACAATTAATAATAAGGCCAACTAATAACTAATGGAATACATTATAAAACAATTAATAATAAGGCCAACTAATAACTAATGGAATACATTACTTCAATGACATGAGACTCTTGCTATCCCTAGATCAGAGGAAGACATCAATGCTGTCTTAAACTCAGCGTACAGTCTCCTAATTGCACAACACAACTAGTAAAGCAAAAGGTGTAAACATACTCTAGCACACAAATTTAGCAACTCCAGCTTGAGATTGGAATAAATGGCCAATGCCTCTCTTACCGTAGCCACTGGTTTCTTCTAAATTTTCTTGAAGGGACGGTCTATCCTGGCTCGTCCTTCATGAAGCTCTAGGTGGACAATACACCTACAATGTTTCTGTTAGGTTCTATAATTGTATGCTCACAGGAGTGGCAACAGAGTTTAAATGGTCTTTTAGCAAAGTCTTCAAGATAACGAAGTGAGGGTTTGGAGCCAATCAACAATCAAACCCAAAAGCAATTCATAAAGAGGAATAGCCTGCCTATAGCTTAGGAATTATATTTTTTTAATAAGCAATGGACTAGAAGCTATTCTTCAGATTACAGAGTTGGTTGTAACTATTCTAGTCATGATTCTGACATTAATTAATATAACTATGACAACAAAGAATACAACATCCATCCATAGAACAGGTAATACAATTACACAACATATTAATGGACACACAGAGTTGCAGACACCGTTAACATAATATTACCTTGGAAGCCCAAACAAGAAAACTAACTTCAAATGGTTGCTTAGTCTTCATTTCAGCACTCTCTGGTTACAATGCAGTTTATGGATCTTTGGCATCCTCCCCTCTCGGACCAACAAAAACTTCAAAAACTTCTTGACTTTTAAAAAAAAAAGTATATAGGAGAGCTGGGTAATGGGAAGACCAAGAGCTGGATGCTGGTAATGTTCTTTTATTTATTGCATTGTCTTTCATTTGTTTTTATCTAACCTTTTATTAATGGTCAAATTACACTTTTAAATAATAAGTCTTACAATCATCTGGCTTGTGTTTTGATGCATTTCAGACCACTATATTTATATGGCATCACTAATTTAGATGCAATATTGTACCTATATTTGTAAATTGTATGCCATGTAGTTTTGGCACTCTAGTAAATTGTTTATCTCTAAAACAAGGTTCTTTGTTTGATCTACAATCAAATTTTATCTGTTTGCCCATATGAATAAGTTGTCTAATTGATTCATTAAACAATAACTCTTTTACAATAACCAGATTCTTGAATGTATTTGATAAGCATAAAAACAACACTGGCCACTGCTAGTTGATCCCTTCGTTCCATTTAGATAGCCGGCTATTAATTCCTCTTTTTAACATTTTAATTTGATTCCCTTTATTTCTTTTTTTATGACATACTTTATTGGTGTTGGGAACAATAAACGTCATTAGTAACAGTAACAATCATATATATATTTGATTTTTTAAAAATATTAGATTTTAATTACATTCAAAATGATACATTTTGCTACACAGCTTTGTTGTAATTGAAAGTTGTCAAAATTTGCTGCTATATATTTTGCTGCTTTTCATGACATGCACAGTATGGCTTTGTATTAACATGTAGCAGAAAACAAACACACGGTGAGTCAGGCCTATTAAGAGACTAACTAATAAATTACAGACTTGAAAATAGATATCCAAATAAGAAATAACTAACAAGTATTTAACAGAGATCCTGTCATTCAAAATCACTGGGTACTCAAATCCAGTGTGCAATTTTTTTATTAGGAGATCTAGACAGAATGCTTGTATTATTTTTGGTGAGCTTTGAGGTGACTGTACTGGAAAGGGAGGACAGATCCTGGACCTTTTGTTGTTTTATCAAAACTGCTTCTCCTAATATATCCACATTTAGATTTATTTATTTATGGGTTAAGGAGATCACCCTTTTGCATTGAGGATCATATTATTTTTGTGAACCGAATTTCTCAAAGGACAGAATGAGACTCTTTCCAGAGTAATACTTTATTTTGTCCAAGTTACGAATAAGGTTTTTTTTCCTCGGAAAAAAATGGCAATTGCTTTATATTAAATAAAAACCACCATTTTCAGAAGCCTGAAAGGCCTTACACATAATTGCTAAGTTACCAGGATATAGATACGGATTCGCCATATTTTTTAAAACCTACCATTTTCAGAAGCCTGAAAGGCCTTACACATAATTGCTAAGTTATTAGGATACGGATCCTGATACGGCTTCGCCAGATTTTTTAAAACCTAGGATCCAGATACGGCGGGGAAAGTACAAAAAATATAAAAATATTTATATAATAAATAAAAATATAGAGTGAAGAATCAAAACTATTCACGAAACACAAGAGTAGAACTATAAGTTATTGCCAAAAAAGAGAGTTCATGTACTAACTGATAATTTGATGATTTGTAACCATGATTGATATTGATCATTTTAAAAACCATTTCAGGATGAACTTGAAGCAGGTCATAATAGTGTTTTTGTGAGCCACATCCACATGTCCCTATTAGCATGGAATAAAGTGGTTTTCTTGAAGGCTATTGCAAGACTACATAATAGTGTAGGTGAAGTGAGCAACAACATAGCTCATAAATATAGATCAACCCTTGACAGCAGACCTTGACCATAAAGATAAATCATGATATTGATATGTCAGAGTTCAAGAGTAGACCTTGACCATAAAGATAAATCATGATATTGATATGTCAGAGTTCAAGAGCAGATCTTGACATAAGGATAGATCAGATCTTGATAAGGAATGAGTTTTACCCTTTTAGCCATTAGTTGTAGGTTTTTCTAAGTTTTTCATTAAAAAACAATTTTTGGGGGGATCAATGGGTCATAGAAGCACTGGAAGTTTTAGGATCCGTTTGGAAATTTCAGGAAATGTTTGATTTTTCACAGGATCCATTTCATAGGACCAGGATACATTTCCTTCTGTATGGGATACATTTCCATGACGGATCCTAAGTGGATCCGATCCGGAAATGTATCGGATTCGCGGAACCGCGGATCCTAGACATTGGGGTGGTGGATCCGATAACACTGCATAATTGTTCATTGTACATATATTCTCAAAACCATCAGAGGAAGGTTGCTTGATTGTGCAGTCCCTCCAAAAGGGCTTATACAGATCTCAAAAATAAATCAACCATCTGTCTAAAATATACAAAAAGAAACTTTCATCATTCTATGAGTCAATTCCATAGATTAAGAAAAACTGATGTAATCTTGAAATCCCAAATAGTGTGTTGTGTAGAGTGTACCTTTCAATGCTCATACATTGGGAAGTTCTCACCTTTTTTAAGACTGTTTTGAAGAAGGAAGAGAAGATCATCCTGGATGGGGATCGGGGTCATGCTCCATTAAGATGCCATCCAACAGTTCCCATTATGCGATACCCCATCTCCCATCTGTAATCCCATCTTGGACAATCGATCAGCCATCAAATTCCTTTCTCTATACACATGCTTGAAATTGATCTCTCTAAACATGCCTGCTATGTGCTCTATTTCCTCATAGATTGGATTCATGAGGTAATTTTTAGGAGGCCTTCTCAAATGTAGCCAATCTACCACCAATTTGGAATCACCAAATATCTATAGTTTGTCAACCCCTTTAGATAAAGCCAACAACATAAGTAATTTGAAAACCAATAACTCTACTCTATTGTTGGTGCTCAATCCTATACCAGCTGAAAATTTGATCCAGTGATTATCATATATGTGTAAGATTCCCCCTGCTCCACCAATGGCTGGGATGCCTTGTGATGCTCCATCAAAATAAGCTCAGCTGTAATTTCTATCAATTGTTTCCTCAATAATCCTTCTGACTGTAGGGGGATCCTCTACTTGAGGAAATGCTTTAAGAATGGCTGGACCATTTGAAGCAAAAACAAATGGTACAATTGAGATCTCGTTAAAGGTTTCCCAATTCCTAGCCAACCAAACACCCCAAATAAAAATGATAGGTAGTGCCTTGTAGCCTTTAAAATCTCCATTAGTAAGCCAAATTTGTAAAGAACCTTCCAAATTCATTCCATGCCAATCAAATTTTATACCTTCAATCAAAGAAGTGTGTTCCCACATCTTGACAAAGAAAGGGTGAGAGAGAAACATATGTGCTATTGACTACCATCTTTGCATAAAGGGCATCTACTTGGACCAACCTTAAACTTTATGATTAAAGTATCCCACACAGGTAATTTATCCAATAGTGCCAACCATAGAAAAAATCGTGTTTTTAAAGGACATTGCATCTTCCAAATCATTGTAGACCACTAAGGAGGCCCGATCTTGTCTTCTTCTTCCCTGATTACTTGGTATCCTAGTCTAGGAGTATATTCACCTCCCACAAGGTTCCTGGACCAGAAAATCTCATTCAGTCTGTCCTGAAGCCTCACATGGCTTCTGTGTAGAGAAGATGTATAATTATCCTAGATCTCTATATCCTCAACCTCTAAACCTAAAACATCCACCATTAACCAGGCATGTCTAACAAGAGAAGTATTAATAACATCACCTATCTATCCCAAAGTAAAATAACCCTGCTCCCTCAAATATCCACCAAGTCAAAGGGTAATATATGACCACCAGAGCAACCAATCCAAGGATCTTGTCCTATCCTCACCCTGCTATCCTCACCCACTCTCTAAACAAGCCAGTGACTGATTACATCAAAGTTAGGAATAAGTTGAGAGTTTAGTGATACTTTTACCCTTTGAGGAGGTAGGGTAATATTTTGACCAATTTTTGAATGTGTGAATCCAAAGCTAGCATGTAGGGTTGGAGGAATATTTAGGTCAAAACCAGATTTGACAAAAGCACACCATGAAGAACCTACGACCCCCCTATTTGTGACATTTTCAATTTTTTTTTAATTTGTTATGAGCACATCAATTATAAGAGTTGTAGTTTTGGGGGGCATTGAATGGTGCCTACAATATTCACAGAGTAAGCCAGCCAGAAACTTGACCCCATGACCTCCTACTTGTAATTCATAATGCTCAACCCCTTAACTAACCCATTAGGCTACCTTTCCATAGGAATTATCTTATCGCCTCAGAAACAGGATTCGTTATAAAATAGGCAAGTGTCGTGTCCCTATCGAATCGGACACGATTCGACCTGAGGTCGTGTCCGATTCGATTTTCCAACGAATCCGTTTTTCGGACACGCGATTTCGACGAGTCGGACACGAATTCGGAACGTGTCCCGACTGTCGGACACGCGTCCCTCAAACAGGACACGTTAAGTGCGCGAAAAGACAGGAAAGTGCGGCCGGGTGAGTTATAAAACTAAATTTTGAGTTTCTTTTTATCATTTGCAAGGAAAGGAGTTGGCTAAGAGTGATTGTATGTGCAGGTGAAGGCGATTTGAAGGCGATTTGAAGGCTATCCAAGCAATTCCAAGTGCATTCCGGTGGATTTGTGGAGAGGATTGCAAGCTCAACCATCACAAAAGAAAAGAAATGTCTCAATCAGCTAGGGCAGGAGGTAGGGGGCAAAGGAGAGGGAGAAATGCACCATCTAGGGCCTCCCCTCCTATTCCACCAAGCACAAGCGGTTCTCCTCCTCCGTCAAGTGCTCCATCGGCTGCTAGTGGAGCTCATTCTATGGCTCCACTTAACCCTGTTTTAGCAAGACAACAAGCCCAAGAAAAAAAATACCCTTTGTGGAAGTATGTGACAAGGAAAGATGGACCTGGGGCAAAGCTTGGTGGGGGAGGCAATGTGTCTTGGAAATGCAATTTTTGCAAGCATGAGTTCATGAGCACATATTTCCGGGTTAAGGGCCATTTGTTGGCCCTTCCTTCTTGTGGGATTTCTTCATGCAAAGCGGTGACTGTTCACCAAAGGAGGGATATGGAAAGAGAGGATCATGTTGGCTTAGGGAAGGTGGCAGCAGCAAGCAAGAAAAAAGAGGATGATCCTCTTCCATTCTTGAGGAAGTCCTCTAGCACCAAGCCTCCATTTCCACCTAGCATGCATGGGCGTGGGCGTGGGGATACTTATCAAACAAGAAAGAGGCAATCTACAGGTGGTCCAATGGATAGGATTTTCCAAAAAGAGGCGCGAGAAGAGGTAGACCTTACTATTGCATTTTTCTTCTACCTCAACTTCATTTCATTCAATGTTGCACGGTCACCATTGTATTTTAAGACGGTTAAAACTATCATGGAACGTGCTCCAAATGGTTATGTGCCTCCTAGTTCAGAGAAGCTTAGAACCACATTGTTGGTTAAAGCAAAGAAGGAGGTAGATAAAATTCTTGAGCCAATTAGATCAACATGGCCCTCATCCGGTGTGAGTATTGTTTCTGATGGATGGACGGATCCCGCACGCCATCCACTCATCAATTTCATGGTATCTTCCCAAAATGGACCGGTGTTCTTGAAAGCGGTTGATGCTCTTGGCGAATACAAGGATGCACAATTTATGGGTGATTTATTCATCAAAACCATTGAAGAAGTGGGTGTTGAGTCGTGTGTACAAATCATCACGGACAATGCACCTGTTTGCAAGGCTGCTGGCATGATTGTGGAAGCTAAATATCCACAGGTATGTTCATTTTGGACACCTTTCATTTCTAATTTGCTCATTGTTTGAATTTGGTCATTGCAATGTTAGTGTTGTAGAGTCATTGATACATGCTTTTATTGCTCTTACAGGTTTTTTGGACACCTTGCATTGTCCATTCCTTGAATTTAGCACTGAAAGCCATTGCTTCGGATGTGGCATGGATTGACAACCTTATTGAGGATGCACGCCATATCCGTAACTTTGTACAAAACCACACAAATGCCCTCACCATCTACAAACAGTACACACAGCTTTCATTGCTGAAGGTTGCAGATACTCAGTTTGCTTCCTCATTCATCATGCTCAAGAGGTTGAGGGAGGTCAAAACCGCTCTTGGGTCCATGGTGATTTCAGAGTTTTGGGCCTTTTGGAGAAAGACGGATCAGGCTGCTTCACAAAAGGTGAAGGACTTGGTGTTAAATGATGGTTGGTGGGACACGGTGGATCTTACTATTAAGATCATGGAGCCAATCATTTCTTTATTGCGGTATGCAGACACGGACCAGCCCATCCTAGCAGAGGTTTATGAGGGGTGGGATTCCATGATTGAGTCCATGAGGTCCATTGTCATGGAGAATGAGTGTCCCGAGTATGGGACATCGGCAGAGAACTTATGGACCATTATTCGGGATATTCTTATCTCCAGGTGGGATAAGAATTGCACACCTTTGCATTGCTTGGCCCACTCCTTGAACCCCAAGTTCTACACTCAGGAGTGGCTCACTGGTGGATCGGGGGCCTCACACAGAGTCCCTCCTCACATGGATGCAGAGATTGCAAATGGGAGGAAGATAGCACTTAGACGGCTATTTCAGGATAGAGACATGCTTGAGGAGGTGGAGGATGGCTTTGTAGATTTTTCCACTAGCACTGGGAGATTTGGAGGCTATGATGTGCTTAGAGATAGGGAGGGTAAGACACCCTATCGTTGGTGGGAAACTCATGGGGCAACATCCCCTATTCTACAGAAGTTAGCCTTCAGGGTCATCTCTCAAGTTACATCATCCTCTTGTTGTGAGAGGAATTGGAGCACATATGGGAACTTGTACAGTGTGAAGAAGAGCAGGCTTGAGAAGTCCAGGGCAGAGTCCATGGTGTATGTGCACTCCAACCTTCGTCTTATTTACAGGAAGAGGGAGGAGTGGGTGAAGGGAAAGACAAAGATGTGGGATGTCTTTCCTGATGATATGGGTTTGGACAGCAGTACTGAGTTGGCATTAGCCAACATGGATCTTAATGATCCAGTGCTAGAGCCGGTCACTTTTGATGAGAGTGATCGTACAGAGGGGTCATCCTCCACAGCAGCAGATGCAGATCGTCAGATGGGCTTGGGCAGAGAGGAGGAGGAGGGGGAGGAGGATGAGGATCAGGGCAGTGGCAGTGGCAGTGGCAGTGATGAGTATGTTGATTCAGGCATGGAGGAGGACTACTGACATATGGGATTCTCCCATCTTGATCCACCCTTTTTGTATTTACTATTAGTCTATTTGGCATTTGCCAGTGGCCCAGTGCCCAGTGGCATTCCGACATATATGTATACATTTTGATTTTGATGACTTAATGAGAAATATGGTTCCGACATGCATATGTGTCTCATTGTGATTTGTGAATGACAAATGTGTTGTGAATCGTGATTTGTGAATGACAAATGTGTAATCATTAATGTGTTTTTATTCTAATTTCTATTGAATATTTGTAAATGTTCTAGTTTCTAAATATTTTTGGATCTATATGTCTATATTTTTAAATTTTAATATATTTTAAAAAAAATATATATATGTATATAAAACGTATCCTGCGTGTCCTGATTTCGGGGGTCACCGTGTCCGTGTCGGACTCTCGTATTTTCGTGTCCTACGTGTCCCGTGTCCCCGTGTCAGGTGACTTTGCTTATCGCCTTCCCTATTTCACTCAAGAATCTATTGGGTTCCAAGAGAAAATAATAGATTTTGTTAAAATGCTTATTGTTTGTAGATTTATCCTATGTGTGTCCTCTATTGAATTTTTCAATGATTGGTTTCCATTCCTTTATTTTCACTCTTTTTTCCTAAATAAGGATTCTTAGTTGAAGAAACAAGCTTCATTTTGATTTCTAGGAACACAATTTTTGTAATCCTAGAGAGCCTAGGTTAGGGGTGTTAATGCCATAGAAACATGATTTTTTGTTGTTTGTGATAGTTAAAGTAGATTTCCATGATCCTTTTGAACCTACTTGTTAAAATGGTAGAAGTGTCATCTACAAATTGACAATGTAGAAGGGCCTTGGAAGGTGTCTTACCATTATTCCAATGTTGAAGGTCGTAATGTATCTATGGAGGATAATATAGGGTATCTAGGGAGGTACCCAAAGGGATAATGTTTTGTATTGAGGCCATAGTTATTAAATAAAGTCCATGCAGTATGAAAATAAATAATTGTAATAAGGATTATTAGAAGGTTCTATCCACTAGAATGTTCCTTCTCTAGAAAGTATATAGAAGGTTCCATCTACTATAAAATTCTTTTTTCTAGAAATTACCTAGAAGGTTGGATAGAAACTATATAAAGAACTAGAAGAAATGGAATGAGATGTCTTGTGAGTATATTGGATGCAATAGTTGTAGCAATCATACCTTGTGGAGTTATTCCTTCCATAATGAATAGTTAATGGTGTTACCCTACGTTAAGGGTTATTTCCATATTCTTGTGTTCATTCTTGTGAATGTATTTGTATTTATTTCTGAACTTTAAGGGTTTATCTGGTTTGTGATTAAATATTTGGGTTAATGAACACACCATTGGTATCATAGCCTTTTCTTGGGCAAAAAAGTGGGGATTTTTTGTTTTACAATTTTTTTTTCGAGGAAAAAAAGAGGGTGGCAGTATTTAGATCAATTTATGAATGCTTTGTATAGAATTTAAAGAATATAGTTATATATGTGGGGAACTTCAAAAACACCCAATTTCAAATAAAATATCCTCCAGATCGAATTTAAGGACGTAAAGTTATCGTTGATTTGAAATCAGTTGTTTAAGTGTTTTTTTGGTGATGGCCGCACTAATTGTAGGCCAGATATCTTTTGATAGAGCACCTAGATTTCTATCAAATCACCTTTAGTAGAAGCAGAATGACCATGGAATTTCATAATTGTGGTCATAATAGCAATATTGAGCAATACTAGTGAAATTATGACCATTTTAAATTTGTCGTCTCAAACCATAAAACAATGAGTTGTAATTTTGGTTGTGGGTTTTATTCCAAGAAAATGTATTTTACAGGAAAATTTAATGGTCATAGTATTCAAGAATACATTGTATCACATAAGCAAAATAATTCCCTTAGGAAAATCTCATATATTCTAATTTAATGATAAATAAAACACTAAGGTTTTTTTTTTCATTTGACAAATTCCTATTACATGTTCATGGATGTATTCAACAAGAGAATGCCATTGTTTCTATAAACCCTAATAGCAAACATAATTTCATAAATGTTAATGTAGTGAAAAGGTTGCAAGTTCCCATAAAGCACATGGATGGAGGGTGAAAATGTTCAATTTTTAAAGATTTGAAGATTACTATAGACAAATATTTGTTACATTCATATTTTCATACTATAGATATGGATAGTGTGGATATAATTTTGGGATATCTTTGGATGGACTCGGTGGGTATAATTAATATTAACATGCAAAATAAGTTTTTGAAGCTTTGATATAAGAAAAAGAAAATTACATTGCATGATATTTCTCTTACTAAAGGGTTCAAGGTGGCACATGAAGAAGCCCTTGCAGGTAAAATAGTTGAAGTATATATAGACACAACGGATGGAAACTCTAAAGTTGATTAGAAAAAGGTGTCACAGAAGAACATGAAGAAAATCCCTAGGAAGGGCATAAACGGAAGTAAGAAATTAAGGGGATAGATGGCTCAAACAACCAACATATTATAGAGTCAAATACCAAAGAACCAATAGTTACGTTTGTTCTAATTTCCCCCCTACACTACCCGACAAAACAACAATCATTAAGGAAATTTCATGAGCATCGACAAACTTACTATGGAAAAACATGGAACCAGAAAGGAAAAATGTATGGAGTCACATGGAGAATGAAAAGTAATGTTCAGAGATATCATAGTATAATAGAGGCAACATCGAACCAAATGAGCAACCAAAATTAAGCTCAAGGCGGCAAGAAAGAAATTGGACCCTTTGTCCATGTTTCACTAGGATGGATGGATGCTTATACTTGGTAGCAACTGATTGAATTACTTTATATTATATTATATGACTTCTTCTCATGTTTCAAGGACGGAACGTGCAAAGGGGGATGGAATGTAATGTACCTAGGGACGATAATATAGGGTACCTAGGGAGGTACCCAAGGGGATAATGTTATGTATTGAGGCCATGTTTATTAAATAAGGTCCATGCAATTTGAAAATAAATAATTGTAATAAGGCTTACTAGAAGGTTCTACCTACTAGAATGTTCCTTTTCTAGAAAGTATTGGAAGGTTCCATCTACTAGAAAGTTCCTTCTTTAGAAATCACCTAGAAGATTGGATATAAACCATATAAATAAGTAGAAGCTATGGAATGAGATGTCTTGTAGGGTATATTGGATGTAATAGGTATAGTAATCATGTAGCTTGTGGATTGATTCCTTCCATAAGGAATAGTTAAGGACGTTACCTACCTTAAGGGTTCTTTCCATAATATTGTGTTCATTCTTTTGCGGATGTATTTGTATTTATTTTCGAAGTTTAAGGATTCTATCTTATTTGTGATTCAAATTTTGGTTAATGAAACACTGCAAATATTGCTTCAAAGGGATTATCTAAAATTATATTAAAGGGAGAGATGGCATCCCTGACTTGAACACAAAATTATGAATTTTAAAGAGCAACCTAATAAGAAAATTTATTTACTTATGTAGACATTAAAAACTCTTATTGATTATGTAATTAAACATAATAGCATTAAAAAAATGAAAACAAAAAGTATGCACTCTATTAACACAAATAATTAATAAAGCTGGGTGGATGAACACCATTATAAAATACACAGACTATGCATCTATAAACTATGCTTCAAAAATATTAAACTTATAAAATACACATACTATGAAGCTATAAACTATGCTTCAAATATATTAAACTTGCTCTTTCCCTATCAAATTTCATTAACTATGCATAAGAGCATCCAATGGAGCCAATGAAAAGCATCCTTTTTATATATTTAGTTAAATTAAAAAAAGTCATCCTTTTAATGTTAAATTCTTTGTAGGAATTATAAGTGTTGTTGGCCACAAATTCAATATATTTTCTGACTTGTTTGTGAATAGCTTTACTTGTGTAAATTTATAATACCCTCAATTTTGGCCCTTGGAATGTGTTGCTGCCTGATACGCACCTCGAGGTTAGCGTGGCAGAAATATTCAAGCCACTGAGTGCAACCTTGGGGGAAAGTCTTGAGTCAAGTGTTGTCACCTGATACTTGACTCCTTCGTCTAGGCCAACTCCTAGTGAAGCCAAGGGGGGTGGTCCCTAATAAAATACGCTAAGGATGATTACTCTACAAAAAAAAGGAAAATTATTCTAGGAGTTTGAAATTGCTGAAATAAAAGAGCAACAACAACGGTTTAAACTAGCAACATGCAAGATGATTAATAATGACACATAATTTGATTTAAGCAAAATGATTGAATAAGAGACCAGTGCTAATGGATTCAGATAGGTTCTGCTGAAATGTAAACGTTTTGTTGATGCTTCTTGGTCAGTTTTATTATTAAGTGATGGTTGTTAGTGGGTTCGTTCTTGTTTGTCCCACTACAAACTTATTCCTTTGAACTGAGTGTGATTGCAACGACACCAAGTGTCCAACGAGGTAAGGCATAACCTACTTAAAGTATCCCCTTGACTCTATAGTGTTGTTCAACACGACCTCCTGAGTTCTCAAAGATAAATTACTTGTGGATTTCCCTATTAAGCTAGCCACCTGGTTCCCTTTCTAATTATCTAGATGGTTACGCAAAGCTCGCATTGGACAAGAGCATATGGGGAACAAAGTCGAGATTCGTATTACAAGAAATAACCACTAAACAAAATTGAAATTCTATCGAATTATTTTAAACTATGAATCTCTTTTCTGAATACTACCTACTCAGGAAAGCCCTTTCAGTAATATCGTACTTCGGGAAAGTGTAGTGATTCATTACTATTTATTTGCGAAATGAATGACATGAAACTAACTACTTTAGTGCAATGTGCGTAAATGATTAATTAGATTTACAAAAGAAGCAATTAATCTTAGCCAATCCAAAAGAAAAACAAGAAAGTAGAAAAAACTTCATGCCATGAAAATGATGCAGACCCCCAAGGGGGATGGAGTGTGGGCACTAAGTAGCCCACTCGCTTTTATTAATTTTTACAATTTAAAGGTGGATTCATTTGGTCCTTATAAATTCGGATCCAAAGGCTTACAAGGCTTATGAAATGGAACATGAATGAGGTATGTTGTTCCAGGAGGTCTTGGATGGACTGGATCTTCGATTTTTCGGCAGCACCTCCTCTTACCTATTCGTCAAATGTGTAAAACCAGCCACCTATTATGCAACAAATATGCCAAATAAAGCATTAAAATCATAAAAATATTAAGTACTTGAAATATAGAAAACAAGCACAAGTACTTAAACAATGCTAGATCTACTTGCGAAAGATAAAAACTTTGTAAAACTTTAAGATCTAGGAATACAACATTTATAAATCAGATCTGAAAATGATTTAAAATTTTAAATAAGCATATCTAAAGAATAAGCAACACATAACCAATAACTAGAGAAAAAGATAGCTTTAGAAGGATAGAAAGTGAAAGAGAACTTAGGAAATGGAGTTGTAATGGTGATGTTGAGAGGGACTATGTATTCCTAAAAAAAGACTCTAGAGAATGAGAGAAACAAACAAGATCTCCCACTGATCCAAAGGAAGCACTACTAGAATCCTTCACACTTGCCAAAAAATCATCAAATATAGTAAAAACTCATGTTAAAGAAAATAAGAGCATACATATAAGCAAACAAGCATGCAAATTCTAGATCTTGAACATAAATTAATTAAGTGAGTAATAGAAACAACTTTACTCACTCGTGCCAATTAAACAGAATCCTTCATGAGGCTAGTATTTGACAAGAAATAGCAAATGAAAAGAAAAACTCTACAGATACCCCAGCATAAACACAAGACAGTGATCATCCAACTTGAGCCAAAGACACCATGTAAGACCTACAAATCCTTTTGTTCATAACAATATTCAACAATGATATTATAGACAGGGGCAGAGGTTCCACATTCCATCCTTAACAATAGAGAGCTGCTTAAATAACAAAAGAGAGGAGGGGGGTGAATTGCTCACTTGGAGTTTGAAGGCGAGTTCTATGAGGAAATCATGGGATATGCTTGAGTTTAAACCTTGGGATGGATGCCACCTTTCATGAGGTGCGCCCTCCCTCCTTGGGATTATCTCCCAACCAACAATCACTTGCCAACTCAACTAATATGCCTCTCTCATGAGGGAGTGCACCCCCCTCACATGGAGCTAACTCACCTTGAGTGGATTGATGCCAATCTCATGTGATTTGGTCTTTGAGTTAACTTAGATTTGATACCAATCACCTTCGCCGCCTCAGAAACATGTCAGGGACAAGTTTCCATGATTGATGGGATTTGATTTTTCACCATATTTTCTATTTTTTGGACCTTTGTGGCTATTTTTGCGAGAAAACTAATTTAAGTGATAAATAATCACTCAAATTATTCTCAAAGTGGATTAGGGATATAGTGGGTGCTTTGAGTTAGAAAATGAGCACCCCCATGGAAAAATCCACCTCGTAACCACATTTTTATGCCTTTTTGATTTTTTACATTAAAAACATTAAAATATTCTTCGTTTTATAGGAATTTTTTTTATTAGAAGCAAATTAAAATAAACCTAGGGGGACCTAGTGCATGTTCATGAGACTCAAATATATTGACTGGCATGGTAATATACATAGAATTTTAGACTTTAATAACCTCCTAATGCCTAACCCCCAAGATGAATACTTCAGCTATGGAGTTGTGAGTGAAAAAATATTCAAAAATTATAAGTCGTTGAAAAGCAACAAATAATTACCAAGGAAAAAACACTCTGGAGTATCTCCTTGATGACTAAGTCCTAGGAAATCCAAGTCTGTTACAAAAATTCATCATGCTACGTCAACTTATTACAATTTCCCTGAGGGGTATGAACATGCAAATTTTTTGAAAAGGGCCAGAAATGATTCGCATGGACTTTTGAACGTTTGATGATGAACAATAGAATTGTTCAATACTTCGGCAGTTTATTGGAAATCCAACTTAGCACAACTTTGGTGGTAACAAAATGTATTCAATAAGATTATGTAAAATGATGTAAATATGCTAGTATGGATTTTTAGTGCGGAGCTCAAGGCCAAGGCCCAACTACTAAATGGCTAGGCATGTATATTGTAAATATTTCTATATGGGCCATGTGATTGGCTTGCCACGATGACTGAAAATCTATGTAAGTATTCCAATCAATGAATGCATGTGTGAGGTTCGTGGAAAAGTCTTTTCATGTAGTTATGGAAGTATGTGATGAATATACATTCATGAAAATTGTAAGAGTCCTTACTTCTATGGTTAGAAGCAATGTCAGATGTGTTTTTACCAATTCTCTCATCTCCATTGGAGTCTATCACTCATTTTCCATGCATAATTCATACACTACATAGCATTAATGCTATTTTTTTCCATACAGATTGTGAAATTAACCGGAAATTAACATTGTGAAGAGAGAATTACAGACATTAGAGGAAAGAGGATGGTTGTATATGAGCATAGAGGTTGGGAAAGATAGGAATATTTTTCCACAACTTATTTGCTGCTCTAGGATGCTTGAGAATCCATGAATTGATGATTACAGGAGGTTCCTTAAAAGCATACACCACGCTGGACTCTTTCTGCACACAGTGAAGAGCATTGTAAGGGTTGGGTACTCTGAAGGACTATTGAGAAGAGAAAGAGTCCTTCCTTATGTTGTGCGGGGCAGTGGAAAAGAGTTCCATATATGGGATGGCTGAATGAGATGCTTGTGGTGCTCAATGGTGAGCAAAATGGCTAATCATGAGACAAAATGGGTTTTCGGTTGAGAGAGGATTCTATAGGTGTTTCCTTTGCCTTGGTGGCCTCATAGCTTGACTTGGGGTAGTATCAACAACTGATATCTACAATTGGGTGGAAAATTGCTCTGACATAGTCATTTGCTTGGATGTTCTTTTGTTAAAAGATAAATATTCTTTGTGTCTATGTTTATGCAATGATTATATTTAGTTGTTATAAATATGATAGGCTATGCATGTTGTGTGTGTGAAATATAGTTTCTTAATTCTGCTATGTTTTATATTCATGCACTTGAAAATGCATCTCTTAGTTTATGTTTCTCATGGGAGGCTTAATTTTGAATTCAAATAATGGCTCCATGGGGTGAGATTTTGAAACATATAATTCATAACTACCCTCTCCTATAGTAGGAATGATGGATGGGGATGCTACAAAATCCATCTTAACTTTAGATCTATTGAGCACCTAAAAGAATAGAAAGAAATTGAGCTGTAAATCTTTAGGTGCTTAAAAAATCCTAAGCTATTGTTCTAGCTAATGTGTTTATATATATATGACAATGACGATGATGATAGTTGGTATCATGCAACTCATTGTGGATATTGTGAGTTGAGAGAAAACATGGAAGAAAGTTAAAAAACATATACTACTTCTTCCAATAATTGATATGATTTGATTATTATAGTGTACTTGATATTTATATAAATATCTATAAATAATTATTATTTAACCAACATTAAATTTAATATTACTTTAGACATCAATACTAAGATGTAAAATGCACCTTGTTTCTCTTAATGCAACAACCATAAAAACCTCCAAACCTCGTTCATATGAAGCCCTTCACAACATAAATGGAGTTTCATTAAACTAATGGAGTTTTATTTTACAAACTTTAATATTAAATGTGCTGACACCGTTACCATATAAAGTATCTTGCAAATGTGGAAAATGTGTTTCAAACCTACCAGCTGAATTGTTTTCAACAGCAATAACATGATGTGAATAATAACAAGTGCTAAATATAATATTTTAATTAAAGAAAACTAGATTGAGAAAAAATGCATTCAAACCGTCTATAACATTTTGAACATGTTCCGTTGTAAGATGTTTACCATTATGATGAATAATCAATGCAAGGCTTTCGTTCATTAACATTATCACCATGAGTATTTGGAATTGCAATGTAAAGCACTCATATTTAATGTGGGGGATTACATTTTGACATCATTTTTCACCCTTAAGTAACATCAATAGATGTTTCAAAAGAGTTGATTTTTTCTCTTTTAATATGATTAGAGAGATTTTAACTTTGCACCTCTCCCCTATAAGACCAAAGACTTTACCCTAACCATGGAGTAACTCACAAATCATTACGTCATGATATAATGAATCTTTCTTTTCTTTTTTCTGTAAGCCTAATATAGAAAGCATCAATTCTACACGTATTTCAACAACTTGCCCCTAGCTAAACATTGGAGTCAAAGCATCAATCCTACATGTATTTCAACAACTTGCCCCTAGCTAAACATTGGAGTCAATGAATTTGAGTGCATTCGGAGTTTTGAGCTCTATCATTTTTGTAGTGCAACAAGCTCTTTGAATGTTACACCCAATAATATAGTTTCATGTAAAAACTTGTTAACAAACAATAACTTAGAGATACATTTCCCAGCATCTAACTTTGACCCGGCTTCTTGATGATCAATGCAATGAACATATGAATTTGTCACATTCCTTTTAAAAAAAATTATAAATTCATTTTCGTTTTCAACCCTAGAAGCTGAAGCTTTATCAGTAGAAACTACTACTAATATTCTTTTTGGAATACCCCTGTCGACTTTTAGCCCTTGAACTGCATCATAAATGCAATTTCAATCATAACATAAACAAGAAGATGTTTTTCTAGGCTAAGATTAGTACCTTCATCTGATATAAAAGAGATAAAAACACTTTGTAAAATCTTTTTCAATCGTATCTCTCTGGGACACTCATAAGCAACAAAATGAAATGCATTTGCATTTCATTTGTTGGCATACAATTTATGTATGATGAGTACTTTACATTTTGGGCATAATTAACACATTTAAAGGCATGGCAATGAGATAAAACCCAAAAAGCTTCCTTCTTTTTATCATAATTTCTATAGATTTGTTTTTTTTTTTACGGAGCTGTTATCAATGGTTTATGTGTTGCAGGAGGAGTTATTTATTTCAGCAAAGAACATCACATCAATCTAAGGATGAACTGTGGCAAAGGCACACATATGAAATCAGAATTACTAGCCCTCTGGTGTGTATTAAAAGTTTCAAACTCTTTTGGTTTCCGGGAGATTGATGTCTTTGAGGACTCTCGAGTCACCATAAAATGGGCTCAAGGGGAATACAATTTGAATGTCATACTCCTTCATCAATGGTGTAGTAGGATTATGGAGGAATTCAGCTTTTCAGCAATATCTCTTTCGATCATATATATCGACATAACAACTCAATGTCTGATTCACTATCCAAAACAGCATACGAAAGAGAGGAGGGGGGTATTTTTTGGGAGGACATCCAGACTTGCAGACCATGGAACAGGGTTCTGTAAGAATTTTTTATTACTAAACATAATCTTATGTTTTCTGCTAGGATGTAGTCTTTTCTCGAAGATTGGCAGCCAGTTCTGATTATCTCATTTGATATGTAAAAGGAAAGACAAAGGTATATCCTGTTTATGAGACTGTATTTGGTACAGAATCAAACCTTTATACTATTTGATTCAGTTTTTTTTGAATATCAAGAGTATGTATTTTTCTGCTAGAAAAAAAAGAGATTCATATATTGAAATAAATGGACATAAATATCCCACAACATAATTATCAAATAGATAAATGTGGTGTTGTGTTATGAAATAAACAAAGTTCATAGTTGTGATGACTCTCTCTTAATTAGCATTAACGATTTAAATTATATGTTTTGACATTGATTTTGCTTTTGTTTTTCATTTCTACTGAGCCATTTTCCTAGAATAACATGCGAGAATCTGATTTTGAATAATATCATGTTGAATTATATTTGCCATATAAGTCTCACACCATTCACAATTCATGAGAGTAGTACACATTTTAGCCAAGGATATTTTGCCCCGTAAACATCTCTAAAGTCTTATTTTACTTCTGTCTTTTTTATTAGTACATTCTCCTTCGTAAGTCATTGCATTCAAGTATCTTAGAAGCTTCATTCAAATCAACATCAATGCTTCTAATTTCATTTTATTAAGCAACATCTTGTCATGGACATCGCTCTTGAAATGGTCAATTGTATGTTGGATTTATTTTCGTTTTGGGGCATTTCAAATTGTGCTCAACAAAATTGAACATAAATTAATTAAGATGAAGAAACCTTATAGATTATGCTCATCTCCTTTTGAAGAATCCTCAAGAGAACTAGAACTTTGCCATCAACTCAGTGGACAACTGGTGCCATATAAACGTCAGCCGTAGGCTGCATGAAAATTATGTTGTTTATGAGATTAAGCTTCAGAATATTAGATAGTAAGACTAGCATTATAAGTTTTGCAATTGTGTATTAAGGTCTCCACCTGTAGGTCAAGCCATGGATAACATGGAAGGTACTATAGATAGGTAAGGTTTACCAATCTTGCTTTTTGGTTTCAGAATCTCTGATGATTTAAAAGCCAACATGAAGTACCATCTTTTCTTAAGTTTATAGGTGGTTGTACACAAATTAAATTCCTATTTTCCAAGCTAAAAAAGTCCAAAAAAAGTTTGTTAAGAATGTAAATTGACAAGTACAGTGTAAGGCAATTTTATATGAAGCTTAAAAGAAAAATAAAAGTAGGATAGATTTAGTAAAAAAAATGAAATGGGAATTACTGTTATTAAAAAATTGCCTTGGTACAATTAAGTTAAATATGACAAGATTGCCCAACAAGTATAATCTATTCAAAGCTGCTGTAGGCAGTTCACTGATTATACTAATCTCCACTAGGATGCATAATAAGTATGGAGACTTATTTCTGAACTTGGAAACCTCTTATAGATATGGATGTCCTTGGCACGGTACTCTGCACTATCATTAGTTTATCATTCTTCTAGTTGCTAGTGGGATAGAAGTGCTATATTGGAGATTACTAAACTAATTAGTAAAGTATTTGCTCTTGTATGGAAGAGGTGCAAGATTCAAATGTCCCTTCCCTGTGTTAAACTGGGTATTTGTACCGAATTAAAGCATTACCTACATAAAAAAACAGCCTACTACAGGGTATAGATCCTGTATAGAAGATCTGACAAACTTCATTATCTATCCTTCCATGGACATGACTCTCATATGCCCCAAACTACGGCTGAGACAACATTGAACAAGATTGCAAAAGAGTAAATAAAAAAGATCTCACAGCATTAAATTAAGAAAAGAGAAACTCACAACAGGGTAGAAATGACCTGACAGATTTCATCGTCTATCTTTCCATGGACATTACTCCCACATGCCCCAAATTGCAGCTAAGACAGCATTGAACAAGAATGCAGAAAAGTACACCAGAAAGATCTCACAGACTTCATCCTTCATCCTTTTATGGACACTAGCCCCACATGCCCCGAACTGTTGACAAGACAGCATTGAACAAAAATGCAGAAGAATACACCAGAATTCCATTGTCAATCCACCTGGCTGAAGAGTATGCCATGGCTTCATGGCCGCTATTCTTCATGGTTGTCCTGGAAGGTCTGTGAACATATTCGGGCGAATACTCTCCCAGCATATAACAGCCAATTCCCCATTTCACCCAAACTAGGCCTTGCAAAGCACTATATACCCATCTCCCAAAGCCCTTTGTACCCAAAGCTCCTACAATTGCGCTGCCTGTTACAATGCACCCGATCTCCAAAACTATCATTGCCCTAAGCATAAGCTTTTTTCTCCCTCTAATTTTCTTGGAAACCATTTCGAAACAATCCATGCCCAAGCCAATACAAATAACTGTCATTATCACAACAACTCTAGGTTTAGAGGGTGGCATGGAGTGTATTTTAAACCATTTTCCAACGCTTGTTTCTAATGCAACAAGCACAACCCAAGTGATAGAGCAAATCGAGTTGATAAAACCCACTATAAATGATAAGGTTCTGAGGCTTAGAAGAGTACCACCTCTGAACCTCAACACTTGGCAAACACTGGTGTTATTGGCATTACACTTGACCACAGCACTGGTTAGAAACACATTGGCAGCAAATCCATTTCCTTTACTGTCCACAATGTAATGGCTTATTGCCTTTCTAGCTAACAGAGCACTAGAGAAGCCATCAACTCTTAACCAACCAGTTAGTAAAAGGTTGATTAATACTTCTGCAAGCCTGGGCACTATTAAAGAGGTAGTTCTGTAGAATATTTCTTCCATTCTACCTCCTCTGCTCTGATTCAAGTAGCTTTCCAGGGCATCCGAAACCATGACTATGGCTCCTCTGCCTTCCTGGTCTTTAGACTTAAAAGATCTCATCAGCAGGTTTGTCCAGTCATCGTTGGATGGAGGACACATTGGAATGCAGATGCAAATAGGGTTTTCTTGTATGGGTGGCCTAAATTCAAAATCAAGCACTTCACAGACTGCAGGGAATTCCTCGTTGGAATTATTCTGCACATGCAACGTGTTCTGGTTGCACCCATGGCAGCCATTTCTCTTGCACTTCAGAGATGGCAGAAGGCACAGGGAATCAGACAGTTGTTTTAGTGTTCCAGGCATCCTCCCAGCAAGCATGTCTGAGATACCTTTCATTGTCCAGAATACAACGCAATTACAGTTGCATCCAGAGGTGCTGCATAGATAAATATCTGCAATGAGAGCTGCAGATTCGAATGGGATTTGGACTGTTGCAGATCTTAATGCATCTTTTAAAGAAATACATTGCAACATGACGGAGGGCACATCATGGGCATTGTCTATATATTTCATGAATTGCTTAAGGGAAGAATTGGACGTATCCATTGACAACATTATAACAGAAGCTTGTCTAAATTCACGTGTGGTCAGTCCAAAACTATTTAAGTCCTTGACTTTGGGACCTGTTAGGATGGCCATGACATCTCTGACGCCCATTTCCAAGTAAAGTCTTCCTCTTAACAAGCTTGCAATAAAAAGTGCGAGATTGCCTAAGCAGGCAATTCCCACATCGGTTAAATTCACCGAACCTGTAACAGTATCACTTAATTCGAGCTGTGCTAAAGTAATAGCAGCTAACCATACCAACGAAACAGCCAATTTTATCATTAACAACTGTATCATCATATATATGCTTCCTCGCCAATCTTTCAATACATCCATTTTAAAAACGAATACCATCTAAGGGGAAGTTTTCTCAACTGACCTTTACAGAAGCTCCGATTGCTTCACTCGATTGAGACTGTGCTTACAAACTTCCAGAGCAAAGTTGATCAGCTACTGATAAACAAAAAATTATCTTCCCTTGCTAAATCAACCGTGCTTACAAACTTCAAAGCAAAGTTGACCAACTAGTGATAAACAAAATTCCTCTGCTCAATTCATGTTATGCCTCTCAATTTTATAGCAAAGTGGGACAGATGATATGGTTTTTTTTCCTACAAAAGTTCATAGTTGGACCATTATAAAGTTTTCCTCTGGCATCTAATTCTATCGCTTGAGATAAAAGCTCTAAACTCTTAAAGTGGGATACATGATATCATCTCCTGCTCAATCGACCGTGCTTACAAACGTCAAAAGGAAATCAGTTAGTGATATACAAAAAATTTATCTTCCCTTCTCAATTCATGTTATGCCTCTCAATTTTACAGCAAAGTGGGACAGATACGGTTTGCTTTTCAATAAAATGTTCATAGTTGGCCCATTGTAATGCTTTCCTCTGGCATCTAATTCTATCCTTGAGATAGAAGCTATGAAGTCTTCAGCAAAGTGGGACAGACGATACGACTTACTTGTTAGCTTTATTATAACGTTTTTTTATAACATCTAATTCCATCTTTAGTACAAAGTTTTCTTGTAACTCTAGTTCCATCTCATTACAAAGTTTTCTTCTAACATTTTATAAATTTATTCCATACTTGGATAAAATTGATCCATTTCCAATCCAATGTATTAGACATAAGGTTGTGATCATTTTATCTTTCATATTTAATTGATGTTATTTATTTCTCTTATCTTATTTAATTGATAGGAATGTAATCAAAACTATATTATTATTATTATTTCCTGCCCAGGCCTAATCGTTTATTAGTGAAATGTTTTTTATTTCAATTAATTTGTTTTTTTACATCAAAATTTTGCAATATTTCGTAATGGGACAAAAATCCCTGCAGGAGTGGTTTTATTTATTTAAATTTAAAAATAAATAAAATTATTTTTTAAATTAAATTTTTCTTAAATTGTTATATGTAACTATTGTATCTTTAACATTAAATATAATTTCGTGATCTGTTCTTTCGTGATCTGCACCAGTTTGCCTGGTTGAAGAGGCACATTCTACAGCTCAGGAGGAGGAGATGTGCAACTCCTTCCGTGTTCATCAGTTATTTTAAAAAAATAATAAAATATTATAAACAATAACATGTGGGCTATTTAAAACATTTACAAAGGCATATATATAAAACTGTACAAATTAGATAAATTAAATGGCTTCCTCAACATTTACACTCTAAAAAGAGATTTAATCCCTCTGGGCACTTGGTAAATCCCTTTTAAGATGGATCTATGCTAGTTTGTATTACACTTCACATCTCCATCCTAGAGCTTACTGATGAGAATGTCTCCATACTCAAATGACATTGCTAAAGGACCCCGTGGTACAAGAGGTTGTCCGCCATTGCTAGGGAAAACACACATCCATCATGCCCTTTTAATGTATCTATACATCACTAAATGCTGCCTCCAACTCTCTGTGTAACAAAAGGGATTGAGGTTACACAGAGCCGTGATTGAATTCTTAGCTGAGTACTGAATTCTGATTGCGAGCTCGTTCCACACTGTGAGATGCCCTATGAGTCGATGGCACACTTTATTGTATGTTTCTGGTGGACTGGTGGACTGCTCGACAGTATATGTACAGGGGACATGCTCTGGTAAAGGAGCCATATATATATATATATATTAAAGAAGCAACATGAAGGGAGCCGTCATTTGAAAGGAGCTTATGCCAGTTCCAGCAGCTGTCTCTGATTTCTGATAGGGCACGAGATCGACTGGTGGACTGCTCGACAGCATATGTACAGGGGACATGCTCTGGTAAAGGAGCCCACTATATATATATTAAAGAAGCAACATGAAGGGAGCCGTCATTCGAAAGGAGCTTATGCCAGTTCCAGTTCCAGCAGCTGTCTCTGGGTCTGCCCATGTCCAACGCTTATGTTCTCGATGAAGGGAGGGACTGTTGCAGCAATGGCCATGTCGATGTGCAACAACATTTCTACGGGAAAAAAGAAAACGTTTCTTGTTGCCGGCAATTGCCATCCCCAGACATTTGACATCTGCAAGACTCAGTCACATTCCCTTGATATAAAGGTGTTGAAGGCCGATATGAAGGATTTTGATTACAGTTCCAATGATGTTTGCGGAGTTCTGGTGCAATATCTCGGAACTAATGGGGAGGTCTTGGATTATTCATATTTCATCACGAATGCGCATGCCAATGGTGTTAGATCTACTGGCTTTGAAGATGTTGAAGCCTCCAGGGGAGTTTGGAGCAAATATGGCCATTGGATCTGGACAGAGCTTAGGAATTCCTATGGAATATGGAGGGCTTCATGCGGCTTTTCGGGCTACTTCACAAGAGTATAAGAGAATCATGATCGGGAGGATTGTAGGCCTGAATGTGGATTCAAATGGTAAGCAGGCTCTTCAGATGGCAATGCAGACTCAGAGGATGCGACATGGGACAACTTTCCTGAAACGCAAGACTTGCCGGTGTTTTTGCTTTTATTTCTATACTATCGGAGACCAGAGCTACAGAATCCGTGTTGTTTCCTGACATGGAGCTTGCACTAAAGTAGTTGATATTCTGAGATTGAAAATATTGAAGACTCACTGTCTGGAATGGGAGAGGAGGAGGTGATTAGATTTACAATCTATGTAACAGCTGCAAACACTCGGAATGGAATTAGATCTTGGGTTTACATGCGTTTGTTCATAACAATCATTTCCCCTCCCTATTTCATGAGATTGGGACTGTTTTCATTTAGAGCGGCCAAGGGTTCTGGCAGGGAATGAAGGGATTCATACAGTGTTCTAAGAATGACGATTTCGTGGGGATTCATACAGTGTTCTGAGAAGGTCGATTTCGTGTAGAAGATGGCATCTTAAAGATCAGAATTCTGTAGCCAAGGTAATTGAAGAAGCCTATGAAAGCAAAGGTGAGAATTCACTTTGTCTTGAGACGGAACAAGCGGTGAAAGAAGTTAAAGAAAAACCCTAGAAAGTTTGTGAATGCTAGTATTCCAGAGGTACAGTCTGGTTCGAACTTGCTTCCTTTGATATACTCTTATTTCCATCGGTTATTTAATTTTCCTTTGGATCGCCAATATACAGGAAGTTTGATATGTTCAACCGGAGTCTTGGTAAGAATTCCTTGAAATCAAAGGAAAATTTTGAATGGTGGTTCAAATTTGCATGCATAGACATATCAGATACAAGAGGATTTCTAAGAGGTAGGGGCATTCATGAAGGCCTTGGTTTATTTTTTTGGAACTCGATTTTTCTTGAGGATTTTTTTTGTATTTTTATGTTTTTAGTGTTTTTTTTTTTCAACTGAAAAAAGAAATTTCTTGCTATTCATAAAGATGAATCAATTAAATTTATATTTCGTCGTCGTATTTCGAGGATAGAGTACATTCGTTCAGTTAGTTCTTTATAAACTTAAAGGCCACCACTATTCAGAGTCACTAATTTTTCTGATGATGCCATATTACCTAAGTACCATAATAACATAGTACCATATTACCCATGGACATAGTCCACTGCTGTCCAGTTCATACTAAGTACTAAAAAATTACAAAAAAAGAACAATGATGTAAAAGTAGTAGTTAATAGATGTGCACAGAATTAGTTTCCGGTGACCTCAATGCATGGTAGTGTGTAATCAGGAGAGTACCATTGCTCAGTGATAATCCATTCTTTGAAAGACCATCAACCCTGACATTAAAAAATCTGGAAACATGCATGCTGTTGAGATTCTCTGCTATAGATAACCAAAATACGTGTCTCCCTCGTGGTAACTTAACCCAATAGAGAATATATTTTAAAGCATAAATATCCTCTCATTAGCTGCGTCCATATGTGGTCGAGTTATTTTGGTAAGCAACATTTTGATGGCAACCCACCAAAAGATATTTTTGGCAACGAAAAATCTGAGCGTCCTTTTATTAGGTAGAAAAGGAAGGGTTTAGCTTCTGTTCAAACATCTAGTCATAAGAGATTTAAATGATGGTCATACTAAACAAAATAAATAACTTATCCTACAAAGAAGAAACCCTTGCTTTTATTGTATATGTTCTTTATAAATTTTGGTAAATCAACAATCACGTGTATGCTTTTAGCAACCAATTCCTAAAAATATTTTTTATTTGACAAATGCTCTTTTGCCATAGATTGTGCATCCAGTTTTTTAAATAAAATTTTGATTTAGTTGACTACTAGAAAGATATGCATGTGGGGGTTTTTGAAATTTTTTGTAAGCCAGATAATGTTTGAAATCAATAGGAGTTTTTAGAGGAATGGTTGTATACTTTACCCGTCTTGACAAAACCAATAATTTTATGGTTTTTTCTGGTGTTCTTTCTTATATCCATATGTGACTTTTTTATGATTTTTTTTATAATTAATAATAGTGATATGACAAATTACATATTTCGAGTACTTAATCATTCTGTAAGTCACAGAACCATCAACTCACTTTTCTACACAATCTTAACAAATTTAAGAATGCGGCAATGCTGTAGATTAAGCTAGCTATCTTATGAGCAATGTATTCGCATATATTGCAGTATTTTCTATGCTGGTTTATAATCATCTATTTCAAGTTTTGTCATTATATACATTTTAATATAAAAATGAAGAGAATGACATTGTTTATAATAATTATTTTTCAAATATCATATATATTCTCTTGATTACCTTGTAATTATGACATGATCAACATCCAAGTGAATATTATTAATGACTTTAATTAGAGGTTAAAGAGAGTCGTATCAATTTTACTTTTGGGTGGAAAATGTTATTTATTCAATGAATGTATTGTGATTTTATATATTAAGTTAAACAATACTATATTAGTTAAGAAATTATGGTGATTTAAAAATTAATATATTTTCACATAAAGTTAACTAAAGTAAATGATAAAAAATAATATAATTTCCTTCAAATACTTATTTACAATAATACAAATTTCATTATACAATATATGAAAAATGCACAAGTATCAAAAAAACAAAGTATTATCATTTTATTTAAATACCAAGTAATCTATCTATATATATATATATATATTCTTTTTCTTTTTTGATGGGTGTAAAAGAGGAAGTTCCTGACTATTATTATTTACAGTAATGACCATAACTTTGTCAATTAATTAAATTAGAGTATGATAAAAAAATTGTTAATGGATTTAAAAAATATATATATATTGGATTGGAGAATAGATTCAACACATTAAAAGTATTTCCACATGTATCTTGGAACAAAGTTAAACTATGATATCAACTATAGAAATATTTTAATTAAATTGTTATGTAAATGTATTCATAAGAGTTTCAAAATGATCACTTATATGAAGGCTATGCGAAGGTCACATTAATACAAACAAGTTGTATACTTTGTTGTTCTAAGTTGTAATGTCCCCACCCTTGTACCCAATGCAAGGAAGGGAACCTGATGCTATTCTATGGGAGTTTTCATAAAAACTCAGCCAATTCATTAGATTTTAAAGCAAAGAAATACATATGTGCAAATGTAAATCAATTAAACATGCACAGCGGAATGAAAACCTCATCCACACACATATTACATGAATGCTATTCAATTTAACACAGTCAACAAATTAACACATTTGTAGAAGTAAATACCCAATAAAAAACTCATCTTGATGCAATGTTGTCCCAAACAACTAGCTATGTCGCTGCAACGTTCCTCCCAACCATAGGTCTCTGCTCAGTCTGTATTCTTTCAGCACTCAGAGACCACCCCCGAGCTGGGCATGATATCTACAAGGAAAAGGAAACCCCCAAGCACAGCACAGCCCAAAGCAATGGATACCCAACTCAACCCCAACATTCTTCTACACACAATAGCTCAAAACTGGCATGGATACACAATTCAACCATGGATTCACAGAATAGGGTCTATGGGTTTTCCCCAAAACATGGGCACACCAAAAACGGATTATGGGAAGAGGGAATCAACCCCAGGGAAGAAAACCGATTTCTCCCAAAAATGTATGAGCATTCAGTGGGCCAAAACGACCTTAATTAAACCCCAAATCGTTTCCCCTCTCTTCCCCACTGTTAGCCACAACAAAAATGCCCTTCCCTACTGGGAAGACGAAGGTAAACACAGGAAATTCATGGAGGAAAATGCCCAGGAAGCTCTAAACTCGTGATAGGGCAAAGTGGGTTGATGGGTAATGGATTGCGGAGCAATTCATGGCTCTTTTCTTGCCCAAGAAGCCAAACACGAATTTCCATGCAGGGTGGCTTGCCCATACCCGAATTTGGACAGCCATACCTCCCTTTCCCCAAGGCATTAAATACCTCAACCAACTCTTGGGAGAAATCAATGATTGGGTACAAAAGTCAACATGGGTAGTTGAGGGTTTGATTGGTTCTCTCATTGACACTTGGCTTGGCTTGATTGGCTCCAAGGGTTTGAATGTCCTCCTCCCAATTCCTTGTAATATCATGCCCCCATCTCTTGTTGCATTGCATAGCTAGTTGTGGGCTTTTATATTAAAACACATATTTACAATTCCCATGGTTCACTAGCACATGGGTAGCATAATATCAAATACTTGCCTCTTCTAGATCAAGCGTTCACTAGCGGGGCCTTGACCTTGAGCTCCACGCTAGGAATCATACATAATATGCATACGTTATTTACATTATAGCCCAAAATATTACAAGGGTCAAAATGGGGGACATTACATTCCCCTCCCCTTGGAATAACACCGTCCTCGGTGTTCCAATACCTAAGAATACATGCACGCTATATACATGTCCAAAATTCACAAAATATGGCAGGTCTATCCTGCATTTCACCATTTTCTTGGGTTTTCGGGATCAATTCCTTTGGTCTTCACAAACGTCTCCTGTTGGCTGGAACCTTCTAGCTCTGCATGAGGGCATTGTTCCAAAACAATCCCTTCCCTTTCTTTACCTTCCCGTTGATCTACAAGTCTGGAAACTTTATGGCGACTACCCTCTTGATGTTCCATTGTTGAGCAGTTACGGAGGCAATGATTTCCTCCACATCCCCAACATTTCATTGGTTGCTTTACCTTTTCCTGCTCAAATTCCCTTGAGTCTTCCCACCTGGAACGTTTCTTAAGTGGTCGATTGGATGAATGCTTCTTCATTGATCCACTTTCCTTTCCTTTACTGATTGCTCCCAGAATGCTTTTTACCTCTTTTTGCAGACGAATATAGTCCTGCAAAACCTTGTGGTTCATCTCATTCTATTGCCTCTGTAGCTTGAGCATCTCTCCAAGATTTTTTTGGGTTCTGACAATTGTTTGAAGAAGACTTTCAGCCAACTCTAATAGCCCTCGGTCTGCTGCCATGGTCAATGGAAACAATTGAACACACTTTGCTTACTATAAACACTTTCTTGTGTTGGCTGCAACCAATTGTTTCACTTTCTTACTTATGAAATTCATCATGGAAATTCTTTGTTAGGACAAGCATAACATAAACATTAAGATTAGTCAATTATTTTTCCAATTGACATGGAATGTCCATGCTTTATTCATGGGACTTCCAAATTTTCATGCTTTCCACATACACATGAACTCATTCATGTTCATTCTTTCACAGGAAATTTACTATTTCAGCATTCACAATTCATCTCAAGCAATTAAACACAATCTATTTTCAGCCATGACATGCACTCAACAGTCTTTTGTTTTATAAATGCATCGATCGAAAGAAAAGAGAAGAGTAGGAGTTTCTCCCTCTTAGTCTTATTCTATTATGGAGCTACACCATCGATGTGGTTTCATGCTCCTTAGTCTCTTTCACTTCAACGTGAATGCTTTGACTTTCCTTTCTTGGCTCTGACACTTAGTGTCTAAGGTCTGTCTAAGGATTTTCAACTAGGAACCCTCCCCCATAGTTTCCTACAGAACCTTTCGCTGCTATGACCCACTCATGTTCACTAGCACCATATTTCATTACTGCTCATATTGAGCTCTTTAGGATGGTCACATGTTCATCTGCATCCCTATGATGCCTTCATAGTCCTTGCTTCCAACAATACCTACACTCAAACATTGAATCAATTCACATGTTTAGTTTATTTCCATAGGGTTTAACTAGAGTTTAGAACATCATAACCAAATCATATATACACATATATTCATAAGCAAGAAGCTGCAAGGTAACCGAATACTTATCTGTATTGGATGTCTTCAATTTATTCCAGGGGGTCCTTCTTTGCTTTGTAAGCCTTGGATTTTCCGTGGACACAATTATGAATGTTGGGCCAGCACGTAGGCTACTCCACAATCATTCGAATAGGCAATGCCAGGCCAATACGCCGACTGGGTTTATCAATTTTTTTTTTAAGGGGTGTTGGGCCAGCATACACACTGCTTTACCATATCAAGTAGTTAATGCCCAACTAGTCACTCTCTGGACTTATAAAGAACTTTATAGCGTTCAACCAGCTACTTCCTGGATTTCTCAATAATTTATATCGCCCACTCATTTACTCTCTGGATTTACCAGCAATTTATAATCTTTCAGAGTTTTGCCTTCCTGCAATGACCAAGGTTTCCAACAATGAAACAATAGTGTATCAGCTTAGCTGTTAGAAGACTTATACCTGAAATATTCATTATTCCAAACAAAACATAAATGAAAATGAATACTTATATGTATTGTGCGTTTCCCCTCTGGTCCACAGGGTCCTGCTTTGCTTTGCAAGCCTTGGAATATCCTATGGACTTTGATATAGTTAATGCTTAACCAGTACACCTCCCCATTGACTGGATTTACCAAGCATTTGGTGGTGCCCAACCAGTCCCATACCTGGTTGGCTCTCTCCATTTCCGAGCCAGCACATTCGTCTAGGTCATCGACCAATGGAAGGAAACTGCGCCACCTGACCATTATAGGTCAAGGCTCTACTATGGAGCCATAGGCATCTCAGGGTTTTCAGTCAGTCTTCGGCGCCCGCCCTCCCACTGCTGACCCAATAGAAATTTTATGCCTTCACCAATGTCACCACACCTTCTTGCACCATAACCCTTCATACACACATCAACTCTTCATTCATATAAGGACGCCACTCCTTCTATTGTGTAAATCGGTGGTTCCTCTTTGGAACTTTATAGGTGACTTTTTGGACTGCAGGTTAGCATGACCCCACTCACACAAGGATGATGACTCTTTTATTACACAGCTCTTTAGGCCTGTCCATCCCTTCTGGTAATATTTCATGTGAGCACAAAAGGTTACCAATTCCTGTACAGTCCTTTTGCGTACCCTTCTTCACTTTGCCTCTTAATGTGCAGTATCAATCTGCATCTGTGTAGGCTGACAACACAAGAAGGATAAGCAAGCTTATCAGTATTGCTGTTCAATTTTTGTAACCATCATCCATATCATTCACTATCAAGTATTGAAACACCAGGAATGCGTCCATTCCCTTAGGGTATAGTCAATATTGAAAACCCTATCATGACCCATCACCAGAAAAGGTGTGCACCCTCTTTCCAATGTGAGCCATGTAGGCCCTAATCATACACAAGCAGTTTGAAATGATATATATAAATAAAGTAGATCATGCTCTGCATATTAACCCTAATAATTTAGACATGCATGTTCTAGTCTAGGGTCACAGAATATTCATTCCTTTTGAAGATGTATCTCACATGCCTTCTTGGCATAGCTTTACCATCTCACTCTCATGGTTTACCGACATGCGGTTTGGATGAGACATTATCAATGGCATTTCACTCGAAACCCATTTCCAAAGCATGGGGTCCTTCCCCATCTAGTTTGGCTTTTGCAGGCCGTCACTCCTGGTCTTCCTGCAATGTGTCTTCCTTGCACATTTATCAAATAGCCAAACGGTTAGCAGCATTTAACAATAGAATTCAAATCTAATTTCTCTAATCAGTCAATGGCATTAATAATTAAATTTAGGTATGAATTTGCAATTCTGTCCTCTATAGAAATTGATTTGCTTAGCCATGAGTCTATTCTCATATTGTTTGGCTCTTGCTCATGGTAGATTCCAATCTTCATCATGGACTTACCCATATTTTCCATGACCAAAACAATCTACCTGAAATCCGAAACTTCAATCAGCCAAACATGTTGTGCGTATCTATGCATTTAATCCTTTCATTGCTACAACAGTCACTGAAGTGATCTCAAAATTATAACACTCAATAATTCAAACACCTTCAGCTGTTAACATTTGAGATGCAATGAAATATATATATATATATATATATATATATATATATATATATGCATCGTTATCATGAATAAAATTGCAAGACATGGGTACACTATCCGTGCAATTTAAATAAACTGTAAATACTCATTACTTCACATTCCATGCAATCTCTGTCCTTCCACAGAGCACTCGGGTAGCCCATCATCATGTCTACCTTCTTCATGCAATCTTTCTCCTGCATTCATAGCAGCTCATGAAATGCTCTCAGTATTAACAATGGTTCACCATTCCATCTATTATCTAAATGCATTGAAGCCTATACATACCATAACCGTGCATTATCGCAATGCATCTCAACATGTGCACTTACACATATGCATGCTCATTCACAACATTCACATAATATTTCAATGTGCATTCACTTAATGCATAATCTCTCAATACAATTTTGCATCAATCCACGGATACTATGCATTCCAGCATATTATGGCCTAACCATTCATATGGCATGTTATAATTTCATATGAATGCATTGAGGTTTCTAAACAATTATAGGGTGTAAGGATCATTTCCCTCACTTACCCACACCTCATTAGACTCAGTAGATTAACATTCACATTCAAGCACTTGATACCGCATGCAAACCAAATCAACATAGTTTAAACATAGTTGAATGGATCTTACCAAATCCTCTTTCAACATCCGTGCACTCAAGCACAAATATCCATTACCTTCATGGCCATCATTAACATCGTTTGATGTTACTTGATTAGTTTGCCTCTCACCAAGGTTACACAGTCTTTTTTCCAACCTCGTGATCATAGATGTGTTGCACCATCATTTCTTCATAAGGTTGTTGGTCATATGCAACAATCATCATCCACATCTTTAGTCATGCTTCGGTTGTCTTTGGTCCTATAACCATCGCAAACACGACTAGTTATTTAACAACCACCATAATCATCTTTAAGTGGCTCATTGCATATGCAAAACCTCACTATTCTACCAATATGCAATATCATATATATACACAAGTATTTTTACATGCACTGTGCAATGTTTATCAATATGCCATCTAGTGCATATTCATTTCAGCTATCTAATCTCTCACATTTTTAATCATGCTTCTATGGTCTGATTCATACAACCATTATCAACAACATCACCGGTGATCAACCATAAGCAATACCATTAATGGGCTATTGCATGTGTAACTTTCACTACCTTTACCCATATGCAACATCATGCTTTATGCATAAGCGATTCACATGCACTATGCAATGACTCCTTAATCATGCCCATTAATTCATATGCCATAATTTTCAACTTATGAAACTTAGGAAATATAAATACAATAGTAAGAGAGGAGTTAAGGAATTCTCCCTTTCCAATTCCTTATCATGACATGGAGTTCCTCCTCCACATCATAGCTGATCCTTTTCTTGGATTCCCTACCAAGCACGCAAGGAATCATTAGTTGTCATTTCTCACCAAGTAGCAATTCAATGTATACATACTTGTATAACATTCATTCTTACTATTTTTCAAACATGCAATACTTTATGTTATAAGCAGAAATAGTTAAGGTGAGAAGTTTCCCTCTTATCAACATTGCCTTGCTGCTCCTATTGCTCTTCCACAATGCATATCATAGCCAATTACTTTTAATAAGGCTTCCACAAACCTTCCATGCAATTCCTGCTTCTTATCCCAAGAATGCATTTTACACTTTCAACGACTGTCTCCGAGGGACGATGGGGGTCAAGGGCAATGCCCTCGTTTTTTTTTTTGTTGTTGTAAATTCTTCAATTTCGCGCAATTTGGCGCATGAGTTCAAAGCGATTTTTTTCACTTTCGGCACCTGAAAAATTTCCCTGGAAAACTGCAGAAATCTCCAGTTTCAGCGGACTTCGTCATTCTCTTCCACCATTGCAAATGAACTTGTCGAGTCCTTCCGACGTGTTGTGGACGATCTCGCGGAGTCTTTCCGACTTTGCGGACTCTCTTCCGGTCCATTGCGGCGAAGACTTCCAAGTTTCTTCCGCCGTTTCAGCAAGAACTTCCAAGTTCTTTCCGCCGTTTCGGCGAGAACTTCCAAGCTTCTTCTAGAACTTTCCCCTTGTGCGCCAAGAACTCTTAGAAAACTTTTCCGCTATTTCGGGTCAACTCGGCGAGTTCTTCCGCCATTGCGGACCAACTCACTGAGTCCTTCCGAAACTTTCCCTTTGATGCCGAGAACTCTTAGAAATTTTTTTCACTATTTCGGGTCAACTCGATGAGTTCTTCTGCTGTTGCGGACCAACTCACTGAGTCCTTCCGAAACTTTCCTTTTGACGCCGAACAATTAGAAAATTTTCCGTTGCTTCGGGTCAACTTGGCAAGTTCTTCTGCCATTGCGGACCAACTCGTTGAGTCCTTCTGAAACTTTCCCTTTGACGCCGAACACTTAGAAAATTTTCCGCTGTTTCGGGTCAACTCGATGAGTTCTTCCGCCGTTGCGATGAGAACTTCTAAGTTCTTCCCGAAACAGACTTAAACAAAAAATTTCAAAAACACTTAAAACAATTTCAAATTCTTCTTTTCTTCTTTTTGTGATGACTGCTGCCCAGCAAGAGGTAACCTTACCTCTGCAAACTATCCAATTTAGCCAGTTTAGGCCCGATGTTGATACCTGTGGTGATCAGGAAGAGACCTTCCCATGTAACTGTAATCAGATTTGACCCATAGAGGTCCAATGCTGTAGTCTATGGCTCTGATACCAAAATGTAATGTCCCCACCCTTGTACCCAATGCAAGGAAGGGAACCTGATGCTATTCTATGGGAGTTTTCATAAAAACTCAGCCAATTCATTAGATTTTAAAGCAAAGAAATACATATGTGCAGATGTAAATCAATTAAACATGCACAGCGAAATCAAAACCTCATCCACACACATATTACATGAATGCTATTCAATTTAACATAGTCAACAAATTAACACATTTGCAGAAGTAAATACCCAATAAAATACTAATCTTGATGCAATGCTGTCCAGAACAACTAGCTATGTCGCTGCAACGTTCCTCCCAACCATAGATCTCTGCCTAGCCTGTATTCTTTCAGCACTCAGAGACCACCCCCGAGCTGGGCATGATATCTACAAGGAAAATGGAACCCTCAAGCACAGCACAACCCAAAGCAATGAATACCTAACTCAACCCCAACATTCTTCTACACACAGTAGCTCAAAATTGGCATGGATACACAATTCAACCATGGATTCACAGAATAGGGTCTATGGGTTTTCCCCAAAACATGGGCACACCGAAAACAGATTATGGGAAGAGGGAATCAACCCCAGGGAAGAAAACCGATTTCTCCCACAGATGTATTAGCATTAAGTGGGCCAAAACGGCCTCAATTAAACCCCAAATCGTTTCCCCTTTCTTCCCCACTGTTAGCCACAACAAAAACGCCCTTCCCTGCTAGGAAAACGAAGGTAAACACAGGAAATTCATGGAGGGAAATGCCCAGGAATCTCTAAACTCGTGATAGGGCAAAGTGGGTTGATGGGTAATGGCTTGGGGAGCAATTCATGGCTCTTTTCTTGCCCAAGAAGCCAAACATAAATTTCCATGCAGGGTGGCTTTCCCATACCCGCATTTGGACAGCCATACCTCCCTTTCCCCAAGGCATTAACTACCTCAACCAACTCTTGGGAGAAATCAATGATTGGGTACAAAAGTCAACATGGGTAGTTGATGGTTTGATTGGTTCTTTCATTGACACTTGGCTTGGCTTGATTGGCTCCAAGGGTTTGAATGTCCTCCCAATTCCTTGTAATATCATGCCCCATCTCTTGTTGCATTGCATAGCTAGTTGTGGGCTTTTATATTAAAATGCATATTTACAATTCCTATGGTTCACTAGCACATGGGTAGCATAATATCAAATACTTGCCTCTTCTAGATCAAGCGTTCACTAGCGAGGCCTTGACCTTGAGCTCCACGCTAGGAATCATACATAATATGCATACGTTATTTACATTATAGCCCAAAATATTACAAGGGTCAAAATGGGGGACATTACACAAGTTATAGGAAACTACAATAACTCTAGATGCATTTCCAATCTCTAAATATGCTTGATTGACATTATTTTGCATGTTTTAATTGAGCCGATATTTGATATGGTTCTTGCAACTATGACAAGGTTGATTTGCAACCTAAGATAGATTTTGTGTCTAGGGATAAGCAAAGTCATAGATTCTCTTTAGAACAAAAAATCTGAAAATTCTTGCAACTTTCAATTCAACCTTCCTTGCCCTTATTCCAAAGGTAGATCAAGTGAATAGGTGGGAGGGCTATAGACCTATCTCCCTTTGTAATTGTATTTACAAAATGATTGCTAAAGTTATAGACAATAGAATGAAGAATATTTTATCTAGATCTGTTTCTCGGGAATATTTTTCCTTTTTGAAGGGAAGACATATACATGAAGTTATAGGTATTGCACAGGAGGTGATGCATACAACTAATACAAAAAAGATTTCAGCGGCCATTTTTAAGGTGGACCTTTCCAAGGATTATGCCCGCGTTGATTGGTTATTTTTAAAGTGTGTCCTTCTCCAAGTTGGATTTCAGCTATAGTTTGTCAACTAGGTCTTATCATGTGTATAGTATGTATCTTTTTCCATTAAGATAAATGGATTAGCATCAACCTTTTTCAAAACAAGGAGGGGCTTGAGACAAGGGTTACCCTTAGCACCTCTTCTTTTTTATTATGGTCATTGAGGACCTAAGTAGAGCTATAATCCAAGTAAGGTCTTCTGGTCTTATCAAAGGTATCTGAATGGGTGGGAATGTTTGCATTACTCATATACTATTCGTAGATGACATCCTTATCTTCACTGATGGATATAGGAGGGATATTGAAATACTAAAAGTTATATTGTATCTTTTCTTTGAGGAATCTGGGATGCTAATTAATGACAGAAAGTCCTCCATCTCTTTTATTAATTTGGATATTGAGAATGTTGATTGGAATTTAACTTTTCTGCATTTGAAGTAGTGGGACTACAAGATGGTCTAAAATATCTGGGTTTTGTGTTAAATCCTAATGATTCCTAGAGGAAGGATTGGGTTTGGATGATTGGTAAAATTGAAAACAGATTGCAGATGTGGTGCAACAAATGGTTGACTCATGGAGGAAGACCGATCCTATTGAAATTAGTCCTTGAATCTCTTTCGGTGTATTGGATCTCCTTGGATTATGTTCTTGTTGGTACTCTAGAGCAGATTAGGAAATTATGTTACAACTTTTTATGGAAGGGAATATCTGAGGAAAATGCCTTTGTTTGGTTGGCTTGGAATAATTTTTTTTTGCCAAAGGAACTTGGTGGATTGTTAACAATAAAATTAACACCCTTAGTCAAGTGACGAAAGAAGCGCATTTTTTACCATGCACCTGCAGCAGGAGGACATGACAAAAGTTCATGCAGAGATTAATCCTCTCTAAAAAATGCATTAAAATGCATTAATTGTGCTTAAATCATTCCAAATGGTGCAAAAAGCCTGAAAACTATGAAAATGGGGTTTTTCAAGCTAAAATAATCTAAATGGATTATCCCACACTCAAAGGAAAGACCTAAGGCACACTTCCCAATGCTATATAAGAAAGGCTTTGGGGCATGGTAAAGACACACAAAGGAGGAGCAAAGGCATGTTGAAGAGATTCTGAAGGAGGAAAAGGAGCTTAAATTCTTCAAAAGCAAGGGTGAAGGAAGGGAAGCTCATGTCAATGGAGGAAGGATATACACCTAATGCCATAGTAAGGATGTACTTCTCCATTGTTCTACTATGAATAGATTCAAGTTTCTGCCATTATGATGTTTGAATGTTGCTTGTATTGTGTGATTTAAACTTTTAAATGGCTGTAGATCTTAAATTTGCTTGTCTTAAATGGATGAATGAATCTAGATTTAAAATAACTTGTGATAATCTTTTCATAATGCTGACGTAGAGACTCACCAGCTCTTAGAATAATAGTCAAATTAGTGTAGACATGTCCCTGCATTAATTACTGTTATCAAATTGGCGACCTTACTGGCTTGTTGAATTTTCTTCAAGTTTTAAGGTGGTCTTCCTTCATATCTACTCCTTTGTAGGTTAAAGATCATTAACAACACTTCAATTTCACCTTACAAAGCTCAAGATCAGACTAACTACACCTTTAATTCACCAAATTATGTCAATTTGCACTCAGATTTAAGTTTCTTGGTTTGTGAGAGCTGGCCTGCGTGATTTCTTTAACATTCTGGCATGCTGGCTTGGTCTGTCCAAGAGAGATTTAATTTTATGCATCTTATTTTCCGCGTAAATCTCAAAGTTTGCACCATTTGGTTTCCTTTTATCCCCTACATACATTTGGAACCTTTAAAGGTCTGTGTTGAAATCTTTATTCAAACCCTGCAATGGTGGTTTCAGATCTTTTAAAATTGCTTGAGTTTTTCATTTGATGATTTTTGCTTAATGCATTTCAGTTTCACGATTGTATGCTCTGCGTTTGTTGATACCTTGGGTACTTGCTGCATGTTGCCAAGATCCTCTGCCATTACACTCTGCATTGCTAATCTGCCTTTCAAAAGTAAGGTGTCTGCATTCTAAACATTGTTCGATGGTTAAAAAAATGTTACTCTATGTTGGCTTCTATCGCAGCCTTCATCTCCAAAATCTATGCATTTAAAAAATCGATTGAGTATTGCTTAAACACCTCTATGAGTGGTCTCACCCTCGGCTTACCTTGTGTAACCTTCAACCTCGAAGACCCCTGCCCTTTCTTTTTCAAACTCAGATTCTTGTTTATCCGCCACGATTTCATAAGAGTGAGGCATTAAAAGAACTACAAAATCAGACTGAAACCCTCTGCATCTTGATTTTCGGGTCCAACCGTGAATGAATCTCGCTCTCAGCTGGTAAAGTGTTGAAAGCCCATTGACTCTCTGCATTTTTCAAACCTGCATGAATACCATACAGCTCGACCTCTCCCTCCATGTTCTTTAAACCTCTGCACATTCACTAATTGATTGATGAAGGGACTCTGCCACGATTTAGACGCATGAAGCATTTAAAATTGATAAATATTAGCTTTAATTTGATGGTAAATCTCAAGGTTTAAACGCTGAAAGCATTGGCAGTAGTTCTCTCCCTGAAACCATGCGTGACAGCCATTGAAACCCCAACGCTAAAGAATTGATGCATTAAAAACTGATTGTTGAGTCAATTGAAGAGTAGTAAGTTCGTATTACTGCTTTAATTGATGTTGAAACCTTGCTAAAATCTTAAATATTTTAAGAACAACTCTGAATCTCAGCAACAAAAACGCAATATAATCCTTGAAGATCTATGTAGATTCTTTAAAAATTTAAACATCCCTGCGTTTGCAGACCTCGGTGCTTATAGATCTCGGCATTGAAGTGTTAAAGCTGTATTCAGCTTGTTCGAAGCTGCAACTCCTGCGTAGATACCTCTGTGTTGAAGGTTTCTTAACCTCGGCGTGAATCCTCACTCTCTGCGTGAATTGTATAGTGTCTGCAATTTCATTTAGTGCTGTATCGGGTGAGCGCCAAAAGCTAGCTGTCTCAAAACAATAGATTAACCTGTTTTGAAATTGTTCACAGAAAAATTCATTTAACCTTTTTGAAATTGTTTAAACAAAAGTTCATTTTTCGGCATCTCTTGTCAAAACGTTTGGTAGGGTTTGGAATTAAATTTTGATTTTTGGATTTTTGAATTAAATTCTGGCATTTATGTAGAGTTATATGGTTTTTTTTTTTAAAAACTTTGAAAAAACTTTAAAAAGTTATCGTTACATTTGGGTTCAAATCTTTAGCCTTGAATTAAAAAGACAAAAAAGAATTCCAGCCTTTTGACAAGGTTGTTGCAAAGTGGAGTTTGAAAAAGTTTGTCATTTAGTTTAAAAACAGTTGTTCAACCACCTTTTTAACACCATATTATTCCTTTTGAGGGAGATACAATCTTTTTCTTTCAATTAAAAAGAAGTAAAATTTTTGCACAAATCTTGCTAGTTGGTGGATTCAAAAGTTGTGTTTGGTTTGCAATCAAATTTTTAGCTTTGGATTAAAAGGATTTCGAGTGTTTTGTAAAGATTTGCTTACACTTGATTAAAATCTTTTTCACTCAAGACTTTAAACCAATTTTATTTGAAGGAACCCTTCACACTTTTTGCATTAAAAAACAAACTTTGACCATTACCTGTGGTGATAATTTGAAGAGTAATTTCTTTTCCAAAAGCAAAAATAAGCTTCAATTAGTTATATTTTGTTTTTGATTAGGAATATTTTTTTCAAACCATATTAAAAAGAACAAAAAATTTTGCAAAATTTTCACAAGGTTTAGGAAGTTTGGATTAAGATTGTGTTATGCTTGGAGTTGTATGACTTTAACGGCCCCATACAAACTTGAAACACCATCTACACACATTTGCATTTGAAAAACACCTTACACATCACATGTTTGAGATAATTTGAGAATCATTTCTTTCCATGAAATATAATTAAGACTTTGAGTTGTTGCATTTTGTTTTACAGTCATAATATTTTCATGATTTTCATGCACAATTAGAGAGAGTTGTACCTTTAGAGTTTAGTTTTCTTGAAATAAATTGTGTATGAGGCACCGTATCCTCTTCACTCACATCTTATGATGATCTTGTGAATGAAAAAGTGTATCTCGCGTGTAATAGTTTAGGGGTTGATTTTCAAGCATCTTATATTGAGGCACCGTATCCTCTTCACTCGCATCTTATGATGATCTTGTGAATGAGAAAGTGTATCTCGCGTGTAATAGTTTAGGGGTTGATTTTCAAGCATCTTATATTGAGGCACCGTATCCTCTTCACTCGCATCTTATGATGATCTTGTGAATGAGAAAGTGTATCTCACGTGTAACAGTTTAAGAATTAATTCAAAAACATTCCAAAAGGGCTCTGCGTATCCTCTTCACTTGGGATTTTGGGCGATCTTGTGAATGAGAAACAAGGATCCCCCATGTAATAGAATTAGATTCAGGTTTACTTAAGACAGCTGTTTGGATTACATTAATCTTTACACATCGATTACTATCCATATTTCAGGGAAACTGTGCATGAACATAAAACATCTACTAGCAATTTTGCATGTCTAAAAGAAGCTCATAAATCTCTAACCCTTCCTTCAGTTAGGATATTCATCGAACTGAAAGATAGCATCGTGAGCATTCTGCATTGTGTGGTTCATTTTGTTTTCGAGTCAAAACACCATCAGTTTCACTTCCACTCCTGAGACTAAGCAAACTCCACTAAAATTGGCACTTAATCTAAAATTGACAACCTTTTGATTTTAATATCACCACCAAGATTAGGTTAGTGCCCTGGATTAGGTTTGGAGAGTTAACACTCCCTGGCTACAAAAATTTGAAACTAGCATTGATTAAAGAGAGTAAATCCATTATCACAAAAACGCTTGTCAGGAAAGCGCTTCTGAAACATGCGTCAAGCACGAGGTCAATCTGAATAAGTAAGGGTGGTTCCCCCTTCTTGCTTATTTAGTGGGACATGAGCTTATCGAAGGGATTCTATGTTCAGTGACAAGTTCTCGGGGTGACATCACTGTTTCTAGAGTTTCTGGTAATAAGAGTTGTCCTCGACTTACAACTGTCTGCTCGACCGTCGATTGCGAAGTGGTAACTTTAGTGGCTATTCTTAGGGTATCACATAGGCTATTGTGAGTGGGACACACTTGCAATACATGAGATCGACTTTGGAACTTTTACTCCTTGGGAGGGTGAGTGGTCAGGTACCAACACTTGTACCCCTGGCGATTAAAGTTTATTGTAACTATTTCTCACACCTTCGCTCCTAGCAATTGTATGAGGACATGAAATCCCTCAGTAGCTACTAGTTTCGGAAGGCCCTACAATCCATCTTTTCACTGAGCTTCGGTTCTTTGAAAAAGTAAGTTTGCTTGCTTGAAATCTCTAGAGAATTTTTACTGTGTGGACACTTTATTTTGTTGAGTCTAAAAAGCCATAGGATTTTTTTATTCTGTTTTCAAAAACTTTGTAAACATATCATTTTATCAATATTCTTCAAAGTGGCTAATCTTTTGACCCGCTAGTCACGGCGGCGTAGAGGCGAGTCACCAGAAGTTGAAAGCCCCGCTACATTGCGAAGACGACTACAAAATACAAGACACTTTGACTTTGAAACCAGCACACTTCTAACTTCAATAATCAATAATAGAGCAGAGACATATCAAACAAATACTACAACACCACCTACCCAGGAAAACATAGAAATTTTTGATCCTCTTGCTCCGATTTCAATTGAAACATTAGAAGACAACACTGCAAATCCCGTAAATCCCCCTCTGACAAATCTTTCAGACCCAGTGGTACTCCACATCAGTGAACCTTTGAACACCATCAATCCTCTTGTGGCACACATGGTACACATGCTAAATTCAATCACTAATCCCATGGCTTCATCAGGAGCACAAGGGACCACATCAGCACCATCTCAAACAAGTGTTGGAGGTAGCAATACTCCCAACGTCCCCATGGCTTCATTATGAGCACAAGGGACCACATCATCACAACCGCACACGGTTGCTGGAGGTAGTAATATTTCCAACTTGACCTCTACCACAACTCCACCAGTTAGTTTACCTACTTCTACCGTAAGTTCAACTAGCACTTTAGTGCTAGTTGGTACAGTTTCGAGTCCTAATCTCGAAAGTACATCCACTTTACCTGCAGGGATACCTACTGGAGGGAGTGCCTCACCAAACTTGGGTTTCCCATATGGTTTGGCTACTCGAGGTCAAAACAATCTAGGAGTAAATCAAAATCCTATTGGCATACCAAACAGTCTTCCAAGTTCTACACCTGGGGGGAATCCTTCATTTTGGAACCTCAATATCCCTAGTGGACTTAACGGACCATGGAACACTAATGCTAATTGGGGTAATACTCCACAAGCTGGTGGAAGTGCCTTGGGAAACCTTTATCCAAACTTTCCTAGCACAAATCCTGGGGGAAACCCCATTCCCCCAACAGGTAGCACACCAGGAGGTAACCCATCCAACAACCCCATTCCACCATGGAATGGGCAGGTTCGAGGAAATACCCCATCTTCTTGGGCACCACCCCCGCAAGGGGGAAATCAAACTTGGAACGCATATCCAAACCAAGAAAACCAGCAATGGAGTGGTAATGTTCCACTGAGTAACCAATCTCAATGGAACATACCCCCGCAAGGGGGCAATCCACCCATGAATCTTAACCAGCAATCGAGTGGTAATGTTCCACCAAATAACCAATCTCAATGGAACATACCCTCGCAAGGGGGAAATCCACCCATTAACCCTATGCCACAATGGAGTGGCAATGTTCCACCAAGTCACCAAACTCAATGGAACATACCTCTGCAAGGGGGCAATCTGTACATGCATCCTATCCCACAATGGAATGGGCAATATTCAAGAAATAACCCATCTTTTTGGATGCAATCTCCACAAGGAGGTAATCCCGCGTGGAATACTTTTCAAGCCCAAGGACCACAACAGTGGAGCCATCAAGCTTCACCCGGATATCAAACGTTTGCTTTGGCATCATCCAAGTCACCATTTCTGGTCACGTTGAATCTACCGGATTTATCCCGACTGACCAATGACCCTGTTCTTCATTTGAATGGGTGGCCAGCAATACCAACCAAACTACCCTCAAACATACCCAAGTTTGACGGAAAACCAGGGGAAGATCCATCAAATCATGTGATGACATTCCATTTGTGGTGTTCATCCAATTCCCTAGTCGATGATAATATTAGGTTGAGGTTGTTTCAGCAGACCCCAATGGGAAATGCTGCGAAATGGTACATTGAGTTGCCCCGCAATACATTTACTGAATTTTCATCTTTAGCTATGGAATTTTTTACACATTTTCAATTATCTATCCAATATGAGACAGGAACTGAACTTTTAACTTCACTTAGGCAATCCACCGCTACTCACATCTTGGATCATATCCACGAGTGGAGAAGACGTTGAAGGCTTATAAAAGTTGAAATCCCTGATCAATTCTTAGCAGATTGGTTCATTAAATCATTGTTACCTACTCTTGCCAAAGACGTAGCCATGTCAGGAGCCATGACTGAAGAACAACTCATTCAGAGTGCCCACCATATGGATTTAGTATATTCCCAATCGGGCACACTTTATGACTTAATACCCCATGATGTAAGACCTGCGTGTGATCCAGCTAGACCACCAAAAGGACCTCACACTGATGGTGTGATTGGATCCATTAACCAAGTGGAACATATTACCCAACAATTGGGACAAATGTCAGTTCAAAACCCGCAACCCACAGCTAGCTAGGAAAATCAGCAAGCTGCAACTCCTGCCCAAACTTCCGAAGTCCTTACAGTTCAAACTGTGGACCCAAAAGGAAAAAATAAAAAACAAAAGAAGAAACCTAATGCAAACCCTGGGACAAGAGAGGAACCTAAGGTGAATAACCCCACTGGAGGCAATCAAGAAAATAGGAAAAACAAATATCCTTGCAAAATTTGCAAAGAATATCACCCTACTCATCTTTGTCCTCATATGGATGATATTCATCTCATGTTGGCACAACGAGGAGGGAAACAACCACAACCTGCTGTCCTAACTCAACCCTTCCCCCAGTAACAACAAATGGTTGGTGCAGCGCCAGCACCTCAAGCAGGAGGAAACCAGGCAAACCCCCCACTGGGGGGCAATCCACCCAACGCAAATATCTTCACAATTGGTGAACATAATATTCATATCCAAACTAGGGCTTGTTCTTACGATATACCTTCAAAAGATGCTAAAACAACTAGATTTCAGCCTAGTGGTTTTCTAAATATTGAAAAACCAACCATAGACATGGTGCCTCGACCTCTAAAAGGGGTCCTCTGCAAAACAACACACAATCCCAATGCGCGAGCTACTCAAAACTACAATGTGGTTGAAGATTTAGCTCAAACCCCTTATGCAATGTCTGCCTTGGAGGTGTTGCAAAGTTGTCCCACTCAACAGAAAGCACTATTGTTTGCCATCGGTGTTGTTGATCCATCAGATACCAATTTAATCACATTTGACATAGAACAGCCCACAAGTAGGCTTCCCTCACAAATTGCTTTCCAAATTAAAGTAACTTCACATGGGAAGAATATTTTTCGAACCATGGTGGATGAAGGAGCTTCCACTTGCGTCATGTCCCTAGCTTGTTGGAAAGCTTTGGGATCACCCACCTTAGTACCATCCCAAACAATACTCAAGGCATTTGATGGACATTCGTTACCACCTCATGGACTCATCTTGGCTTGCCTAGTTGAATTGGGAGGAAAAACAATTCAAGTAGTTGTTGAGGTAGTAGATGCACCCATAGACTACAATTTTATATTGGGACGCAGTTGGATACACAAGATGACGGTGATAGTGTCTTCCGTATTCTGAGTCATTCGGTTCCCCCACCAAGGGAAGATTGTTACAATCGATCAACTAGATTACTGCTCACCTGAAACTGGTATCCATTCGAATGTACCTTATGTAGGGGATGGAACGACGGTTATTCAAGATGTTGGGGTAGAAATGTTTAAAGACTCGTCCCTTTTGGGAACTTTCCCACTTCCACCACCAATATTGACCACTAACATTGCTCCCATTTTCACCATAACATTGGAGGTATACTTTCTATTAATAGTTTTCTCTAATTCTGTTTCAGAGGTCGGTTCCTCCTCATCGGTTGGAACCTCCAAAGAAAACACCTTAGATGAAAATAATGATGGCAAGATACATGCTTCTGCACACCATGAGGAAATGGAGAATAATATTCCCTTTTCTGCCGCAGATCTCACTTATCAAGCTATTCAGATGGCTTCGGTAGAACCAGATCAAAAACCTCCTAAGCTGGAGGAGTATGATCCCTATACTTCACCTATTTGGGCCTTGAACTCGCAAAGTAACCATGATATCCTAGATCAAACCTTCCCTTCGGATGAAGCCATCTTAGAGGTTATGAACATCTCATAACGACCCTGGGAGGATATGCATCACAAATCCTCATTTCTTCCTAAGATCGACTCATTAGAAGTTGAACTTGAAAAATTTTACTTCGAAGTTGACAACCGTAAGTTCCAATGCCCCATTCGAATCTACGATGTGAATTCAGAAGGAAATTTGGCGAACATTTCGAAAACCATCCAAATTGATATCTCTATCAAACCTGGCGTTGTTGAGTATATAAACTTAGGTGTGGACTGTTCTCCTGAGGAAATAAAATTTTACACTGCTTTATTTAAAAAGTTTCATGATATATTCGCATGGTCTTATGCAGAAATGCTAGGCATCGATCCCATAATCATAGAACATGAAATCAAAACTTATCCCAATGTTAAACCTGTGCGGCAAAAACTACGTCCAATGAACCCTAAGAAATCAGCTACCACTAAAGCAAAAGTCGAAAAGCTCTTGAATGCTGGATTCATCTATCCTGTTCCCTTGACTAATTGGGTATCCAACCCTATTCCAATTAACAAAAAACAAGGGACTATCCGGGTTTGTACTGATTTTAGAGATCTAAACTTAAACTATCCTAAGGATAACTATCCCACACCCTTCCTTGATCAAATCATCGATGAATGTGCCGGGAATGAAATCTTCTCGTTTATGGATGGCTTCTCCGGTCACAACCAAATCCAGATTAAAAAGGAAGACCAACGTAAACAACTTTTATATGCCCTTGGGGGACCTTCGCTTATAGGAAAATGCCATTTGACCTTAAAAACGTCAGGGCTACCTTTCAAAGAGCAATGTCATACGCATTTCACGATATTAAAGATATCGTCAAAGTTTCCCTTGATGATTTGGCAGCTAATCTAAAAAGAGAGCTGAACATGGTGCACATTTACAAGCCATATTTGAGCATTGCCGCAAGTACAACATTAGGTTAAATCCACATATATGCATGTTTTGTGTGGACTTTGGGAGGTTACTTGGGTTCGTAGTATCCCAAAAAGGGATCATGGTTGATCCCATCAAGGTTGAGGCAATACGTCAGTTTCCTTCCCCAAAAACAATCACTCAACTTCAAAGCCTTCAAGGAAAAGCCAACTACTTGAGAAGATTTGTCGAAAATTTTGCTGAAAAATCCAAAGGTTTCATGCGTCTCTTAAAACAAGATGCAACATTTACATGGGATAACCAAGCTCAATGCTCATTCGATGAACGAAAGAAAGCTTTGGTCTCCACCCCGGTGCTTAGTCCACCGAACTATAATCGAGACTTAGACATTACATACTTCCAAGGAAAACAACCATAGTGGCTGAAATGAACCCCATGAGACACATTTTGTCTCGCCATATCGTTGGTGGCAAATACTCAAAATGGATAGTAATTTTACAAGAATTTGACCTCGAATTCAAAAACGCTAAATCCAAGAAGTTGTTGGCATTTGTTGGGTTAATGTTTGAGTTACCCATAGAGGAGGGTACTATATCTGTTGAAACTTGGGCAGATGAACATGTATTCCTCATTGTACCTTCTGATCCATGGTATGGAGCATTCATTATATACCTTCAAACCCAAAGGATCGATCCTCAGCTTTCTAGTATTGAACGACGTCGCATTCGACATCGAGCTCGAAGATACCTCATCATTGGGGATACTTTGTACCATCATGGAATAGACATGATATTAAGGCGTTGTTTAGTACACCAAGAAGCTGAACAAGTATTGAATGATTGCCATGGTGGAGCATGCGGCGGTCATCTTTCTGGGATAGCAACTGCTCAAAAAATCTTGCATGCGGGATACTTTTGGCCTACAATTTTCAAAGATTGCATAAATGTTGTCAAAGAGTGTCACCCTTGCCAAATTTACACAAGAAAAATGCATGCACATCCTGCTCGTTTACACCCTACAATAACCGTGGGTCCATTTTCAAAATGGGCCATTGATTATATGACAGTCAACCTACCTTCAGCCGATGGCCACCACTACATCATTGTAGCTGTGGACTACTTCACCAAGTGGGCTGAGGCGATGCCTACATTCAATTGCACGAGTAAAACTGCAGCATACTTTCTATTCAATCATGTGATAGCAAGGTTTGGTGTACCCAAAGAAATCACTACGGACAACGGAAGTCATTTTAGGAATTCCTGTATGGATGAACTTACAAACCGGTTAGGATTGCGGCAGGACTTCTCCTCGCCATATTATCCTCAAGCTAACGAACAAGTAGAAGCCATCAACAAGGTTTTGAAAACCATGTTACAAAGGATGATTAATAAAAACAAGAATAACTGGCACTTGATGTTGTTTACTGCTCTTTGGGCCTACCGAACAACTGCTAAAACTGCAACCGGATTCACTCCTTTCCAACTGGTTTATGGAGAAGAAGCCGTGTTACCAATTGAATGTGAAATCCCATCATTAAAGATAACTGTCGAACTCCTACCTAACACTTATGCGGAAGAGGAAAGGCTTCTCCATCTCCATGCTTTGGATGAAACTAGAAGAGAAGCCTCTCTAAACATAGAAGTACACAAGAAGAGGGTCAAAACACAATATGACAAGTCCATTTGTCCTCGAGTCTTCTCTGAAGGCGATCTGGTTTTAGTTTATGACCAAGACCAGGATAAAATAGGAGAAGGGAAATTTGTACCTAAATGGTTTGGCCCACTTATTGTCAAAATTGTGTTAAAAAAGGGAGCTTATGAATTGGTCAATTTTGATGGGGAACCCATGTCGGAGATTAGAAATGGTCTCTATCTAAACAAATACTTCGCGTAGGCACTGATGCCTTGCACCATTTGTTGTATTATGTTGTATTTTTGTATAAACTTTTGTACATTAGTTATTTTGGGCACACACTTATCTTGCTTGGCATTGTCACTTTGGAAGATGGCACAAGAGTCTTTCACATATTTGGGATATGTGGACGGCGCCAGTTGTAGTTCTCGGAACGTTGCTTCCACCACATGGGTCATTTTTACACCTAATAACAAAGTTCTCAGTTCACGAGGCACTTTTCTCAGATCTGCAACCAACAATGTTGCAGAATATAGCGCAGTCATTGAGCTTCTTGTCAAGGCTATCACCCTTGGCATCCGACGAATAATCGTCAAACTGGACTCAGAATTAGTTGTATCCCAGTTAAATGGTCAGTATCAAGTTTGACATCCTACACTGTTTAGAAAGTTTATACGAGTACGTCTTTTAGAGCGTCAATTCAAGTTTATTGAGTATATACACGTTCCCAGAAGTCTGAATAGTTTGGATGATTCTTTAGCCAACTATGTACTTGATTGGCATCTAAGTCATTAACAGCATACCAAAAAGCAAGCATGTACATTATTTCATGGCCAATTTAATTGAACACATCATTTAAGGACATAAATGAAACCGAAATAATCTAGCTTACATCATAACCCAAAAAGTGTGTAAACTTTGCACACACCAAAAAGAATAGTGTAAATACTATTTCCCTTTTTGATTCTTTTTCTTACAGATAAGACCCAAAAAATGTTCATACAAACAAAAAAATGAAAATTTTTGAAAAACTCAAAAATATGGGAAACTGTTTCTAAATTTTCTAGTTCAACATCGAAACTAACCCACTACTGGCAAATCAAAGACTAAAGGTTCATAGCTTCTAGGAATTCAAGCTGAAAGGGGATGCCTCCTCTCATACATCGGTTGCACAAAGAACACATATGGTAAATCATGAGTATTTTTACTTATCTTTTATTCATACATATACAAACCGTATCCTTTTGAATGATAGAAAGGTGCATAATTCCTCATTTTTGGCTATCTTTTTAGATATTAAAGGTACATTTGAACCAGTTTCTAACTAAATTGCTGGCTAGTGAAATGGTTTTGATTTCAGGACTTGAAGACTTTGATGGTTTGAACTATTTGACTCAGGTAGTTGAGACAGACCATGATTCATGATGATCTATGATTTTGACATTTTTCACAAGATTCAAGCTGAAGTAAACCTCATTGAACCATTCCGACTTGGCCATTTCACCAAATTGGATAACCTCAGTCACATGGTATTACTTCACCGTCCGTCGACACACAATCCTACTTCAGATAGCCTACCTTGGGAAGGAACAACTGTAAGAGTGTGCACAACTAGCTTAGCCCTTGTTGGCAATATGGATCTTTGCCTTGGCCTAACCCGTACCCTTAAAAAATAGGCGTACGCCCATGCAACACTCGTTCCCTCCTATGTATCATAACATTCTTTATTCTTTTTTACAAAAAATGAAAAAGCATAAAAATTAAAAAACACAAAAATCCAAAAAGGTAGAGACTTGAATCACTTCATAGTATAATCCTTGGAGAAAACGGCAACAGTCAGTCCTTGTCACCCTTGAACACGACACATAATTTGGTCTTAGTTTTCAGTACACCATCTGCATTTGCCTTAGGAAACTGTACCAGTATTTTGAACAGATCTCCATCGATGGGTTATCCTTCCCGTCAACAATGGAGCTTTCATTAATGCATTTGGCATTAGTGGTTTTCATTAAAGGTCGGTTACTCAAAGTCCTATGTTGCCAAGTGTCCATTCTGCGTCGTGTTATGTGTTCAAGGGAAGTCTAAACCGAGTCGGCCATTCCTCAAATATTCCTGACCAGTCATGTCGGCCTTCCTTGTGTCAGTTTACAGTGTTAGATCTCACAGTTATACCAAATTATATCAGACTATTGATCTTTGTTTCGTATCGGTTGATGTGGGATTCATTAATGCCCTCCTTCCGACGGATCTATTGCTATCGACATCAACTCATCATCTAGGACATGGATCTAGAAACCTGGGAGTACCTTGGATCTTGCAGTCATTAGTGGTATGTTTCCTCGCAAATGACAGTGGGTATACATCAATGACCCCTGATTGTTTGACTCTATAAGTGTTCAACTTCAGATCATGTATTCACACTTGTTAGTTTATACTCAGTACCTTAGAGTCCATCATCATTATTGGTGGGTCTCTTCGCATCTGTTAACGGTATACATCAATGACCGATAATCAGATGGTGTTTTATTATGCTCGACATCAAATCACTTATTCGCATGATGTAAACTCGTACTATCGTCAGTTTGTATTGAAGACCTTGGGAAAAATAGTTGTATCACTTATCGATGCACTGCCATGTCGGAAGCCTAAAAAGACTTTATCACCGCACTCATCAAAGTGCACATTTACATTTTCAGAAAAATTTGCTTTTGACATGGATCCACTGTGTATTGTTCGTGGCCATGCTTATTTATTGCTAAGCATGGGTATGCCCGCCTCAGGAAGATATTATATATTTGAGATATTGCTATATTTTACAAGTGTGATCCTCAATCCATCGCATGTGAGCTTTCCTTCCTTTATCCTTTCCTTGAACGATAACGAGTATAAGTATAAAGAGTATCAATATACAGAATATAAATTTCAGTAATGTGTTTCGCCCCTTAGCTCTGCTTCGGACCTCACACATTAGGGGGCATATGTTAACAATAAAATTAACACCCTTAGTCAAGTGACGGAAGAAGCGCATTTTTTACCATGCACGTGTAGCAAGAGGACATGACAAAAGTTCATGCAGAGATGAATCCTCTCTAAAAAATGCATTAATTGTGCTTAAATCATTCTAAATGGTGCAAAAAGCCTAAAAACTATGAAAAGGGGGTTTTTAAAGCTAAAAAATCTAAATGGATTATCCCACACTCAAAGGAGAAACCTAAGGCACACTTCCCAATGCTATATAAGAAAGGCTTTGGGACATGGTAAAGACACACAAAGGAGGAGCAAAGGCATGCTGAAGAGATTCTGAAGGAGGAAAAGGAGCTCAAATTCTTCAAAAGCAAGGGTGAAGGAAGGGAAGCTCATGTCAATGAAGGAAGGATGTACACCTAATGCCATAGTAAGGATGTACTTCTCCATTGTTCTACTATGAATAAATTCAAGTTTCTGCCATTATGATGTTTGAATGTTGCTTGTATTGTGTGATTTAAACTTTTAAATGGCTATAGATCTTAAATTTGCTTGTCTTAAATGGATGAATGAATCTAGATTTAAAATAATTTGTGATAATCTTTTCATAACTCTGACGTAGAGACTCACCAGCTCTTAGAATAATAGTCAAATTAGTGTAGACATGTCCCTGCATTAATTACTGTTATCATGGATGGGGACTTAAACATCCAAACTGTTTTGCTAAATTCCTTGTAGCAAAGGGTACTTGAAGAATTCTGAAAGGGGAAGGAATTTGGGTCAAAGTGATCTATCAAAAGTACACATCTCTCTATTGTCCATTGAATAATGGGTTAGACCAAATGATAAATCGTCCAGGAATGCCTCTATTATGTGGACATAATTACTTGGAACAATTGCATTAAAAATATTTAGGACTGCCATATCCATTTAGTGGAAAGGCAAGAGGAGTTGTTCTGGACAATAAATGAAACTGGAGGTTTCTACACTCCTAGCCAAGGGTACAAAGTTATCAGAGAGGAAGAATACCTCTAGGAGACTCCATGGCGGATTTTAGAGATCTAGAAGATAAAATTCCCACTAAAAATGAAACTATTCTTTTGGCTGGATTTGTATAAAAAATGCTTGTTTGGGAGGATATGATGAGGAGATATTGGATTGGACGGGGATGGTTCCCTCTATGCAAGAACAATAATGAAAGTATAGAACATTTGTTTATTCATTGCCCTTATTTTAGGAGAATGTGGGATTTTGTTTCTACGGTGAAAAGTGTACAATTTGTATGGAATGGATTGACTATTCAGGATGCTCTATTTGCATGGAAGAACAATGAGATTTTTAAAGACTTTATGGCTCTACCAGTTTTACTTATCTGGAGTTGTTGGCTGGAAATAAATAGGGTCATTTTCAATGACATTTATTCATCTCTAGAAATACATGGTTTAAAATGCTCAAGTCCATCCTTAGTTTATTTATGTAGGAAGGGAATCCCCCAAAACTTAGAAGAGTGGTGGTAGAAGTCATTGCTAGAGAAATACCATGGGAATTCTTTGATGGAGCTTCCTAGGGTCAACTGCCCAGGGGTGGTGCTAGTGGCATTGTCTATATCTTTGATCATCATTGGATTAAGCTCTCTGTTAGTTTGGGACTGAGCACAAATAACAAAGCTGGATTGAAGGCTTTAAAACTGACCTTGCAGTTGACTCTTTCCTAAGGAATTGATAAGCTACAAGTATATAGATATTCTAAGCTAGTGATGGATTGGATGTGTTTAAAAAGGCCCCCCAAGAAAATATTCCTCCAAGCCCTATACAAAGAGATGATTCAATTAACATGCATGTTCTAGGAGATCAGTTTCTAACATATCTATAGAGAGGAATTCCCAGGCAGACTTGCTATCCAAGTAGGGTTTACTGGAGGTGGAAGGCATGTGGCACCAATGGGAGAAAAACAATGACAATTTAATGGAGTTGGATCCAAGTCCTTTCCTTGGATGATGTAGGCTGGGCTCTTACAATTGGAGTAAGTTTCCCATTGAATTTTGTTTCTTGCTCATAGGAATGGTATATCAGTTCTTATGAGAACAATTTATTGATCTCTATAGCTGACTATATATACAACACTCTTTTATCTCTTTTTGGGGTCTTTGAAGGTAGCAATGAACACTCCTACTCTTGACAATCAAACTTTAAGTACCATGGGTACAGAACAATCTCTTTTTCTTGATGTTGTAAATAATGTGAAGACTTCTCAAAGCCTCTGAACAATGTGTTTTGTTTATATAATGAAATGTGATATATTTTTCGAGGAAAAAAGTTATATAGAATATGTTGCAATATCTTTTATTTTGAGGTGTAAAATTTAATATGGATTTATTTAGTAATTGTGTTTATATTTAACCAATTTAATTTATATTTTTAAATTATATGTATATATAAAGAGAGAGAGCCTTTCCAAAAAATTTCTTTTCCTAAAATATGTATTTCTTTTTTATTTTAACCATTTTTTATAAGTTCTTTGAAATTTATTATTGACTATTTTGATTATTGACTTCTTATTACTATTGGGCTCAAAACATATTGAGAGATGCAAAACTATTATATGATTGTTGAGCACTAACATAGAAAGTAATGTTCCTCATTACACACAAAATTAGTTTTCCTCCTCTCAATATTCCACAACAAAGTTTCACTTATCATAATATTGATATCCCCATAGGATTCATAATAAAGTTCCTCTTTAATTTTATAAACTCATACTAAATTTATGAACTTAATTTTGTATTTATTAAATGTTGATTTCACCATGCACCATGTCTATTTTTATCATTGATACATGTACACAATAAATAAAAAAGACACTAATATAAAAAAAGAAATTAGAAATAATTTATGAATGTCCATCCACAAGAATATATCAATAAGATGCATTTGCTTCAAAGACTTGGTTTTCATTGTGTATGAGTACAATATACAAGCCATGTTTACATCCTTTATAATCATAAATCTAAAGCAAATATAATCAAGTAAAAAGACCATATACTTTTGAGTCCATGTGATGCAGGAGCATCAGTCAAATTCGATTTTAGATGACTTCTAGAAAGATAATTTCGGTTACAAAGGGGAGTTGGGCCCCTGAATTTAGGATTTTGATTAAGTTTTCTTTAATTTTCAGTGTGCTATATCACATAGGTGGTTATAATTTTCAATGTGCTATATCACATAGGTGGTTATAATTTTCAGTGTGCTATATCAGTTAGATTTAAATAGAATTCCGCTATTTTTAGTCGGCAGTTCCTATTCCTATGGATCTCAATAGAGTTAGGGCTTTCTATATGTATTTGAGAGTTTACTGTAGAATGTTGGAAATAAGAGGATTTTTGAAGAATACGATGTACTCTATTCCTAATTGAATTTATGAATTCAAAATAAGATGGATTATTTGTTTTCCGAGGGTAGTTTAAGCTGGTTGTAGAAGTTTTACTCTACATACTCCTTTGTAGATGGGTAATCGACGGTTTCAATTGATTACACATGGGCAAGAACTGACCAAAGCCAAACCTTGGTGAGTAGAAACACCAAATGGTAGATGATTAAAATAATTAGAGCGGACGCTTTAGTTGGTACGTGTGTTGATATATGAAGCATTTTTACTACAAGTCTTTTGCTTATTTGAGGAAAGAGATTTTCCTTGGGAAGGATTTTTCATTTAGCCTACACCATTAGTGGTATTAGAGTAGGACAACATTGTGTGTGATTATTTGTGACAAGTTATGGCTCTTAGAATCAGAGGAAGAGGTCAAGGTGGTTGGAGAGGAATGCCAACAAATAATGCAGGACTAGAAAAGGAAATGAGAAGACTGCAATCTAGGCTGGAAGCCATTGAAATTGATAGATGGAGAAATCCTGATGGAAATGAGAAGACTGCAATCTAGGCTGGAAGCCATTGAAATTGATAGATGGAGAAATCCTGATGTTGGAGATGTCAATGAACCAGAGGAAGAATATTCAGAAGAAGAGAGGGAAGTTGCAGAGGAAACTGCAGAGACTAAGATGCTAAGATCAATGCTTGTGTCCAATACAAGACCAAATACAGAAACATCTACGTATCATGGTAGTCTGAATGCTGAGGAGCTAATTGATTGAATCAATGACATGGATAAATTCTTCGAGTATGAAGAGACAAATAATGAGAAGAAGGTAAAGTTTGTTGTTACCAGACTGAAGGGACATCCAGCTTTATGGTGGGATGGTGTGTAGGCACAAAGGAAAAGGAAATGCAAGCAGAAGATCAATAGTGGGACAAAATGGTTGCTAAGCTTAGAGGTAATCTTCTACCTAAATATTATCAAATTTCTCTTTTTTGACAAATGTGGAACCTTAAGCAGATATTAATGACAGTTACATAATACACAAATGAATTCTACAGGTTAAACATGAGAGCAGGGTATGTAGAGGATAGTACAAAAAGGACAACAATATATGTGAATGGTCTTAGAATGGACATTCAAGATGAAATGAGCATGCTATCCCCTAATAATGTTGATGAGGCTTATCAATTTTCCATGGAGGCAGAAGAGAAATTGATGAGGAAGCAAAGTGGAAAAGGAAATAATGCTGCTAGAGGGAGGGGACAACAAACTGGTAGAGGTAAGTTCACAACACAGAAGGATGGAGATGGTGGCTCAGGTGAGAAGGTACAAACCGAAAGTGACTCTAGAGGAAAAGTATCTTCTTCCATAGGAATATAAAGAGGAAGAGGAAGAGGCAGGGAGATTGTCTATAGGTGTTAGAAATGTAACCAATTGGGTCACAGGTAATTTTAACGTCCTGAAAATGAAGGTACAGGACAAAGAGGTGCCCATATTTGTTAGTTTTTGTACGTAGGGAAGTGTTCTCCTAGTGACTTTTGCCTAAGTCACTTAGAAAGGGGGAAAAAGTGACCCTCACATTAAATGACTTGAGAAAAGGCATTTAATGAGACTTTCTAAACTTAAAGTCACTTTTTGATAAATTTAAGTGGATGAGGGAAATTAATAATTTATGAGAAGTAAATGGAGCATTTAATTTCCACCGTTGATCTAATCTAATCTCATCTATTGGATTTAGAAAACCCTAGGGTTTGAACAAAAAGGTGAAGGGAGGCAAATGAAGATCACTTTTGAGAGATTCAAGTGAAGAGAGAGCAAGAGAGAGCAAGAGAGCATTGGCACACATTTCGAGGAGGCATTTAATGCAAGTTTAAGCTAGCACGCATTTTGAGGAAACCTACTGAGCATTTTATGCACTATACGGATTTGTGAGCAGCAATATTTCTTCATAACAGCATGCATCCTGAGGTGTATGGTACAACAGTCAATTGGGCACGGTTTTCAAGGTGAATCTAGGCACGAATAAGTACATTTCTGCTGTAAAATTTATGTACCGAGATTTACTGAAGAAATAATAAACTCTCTCTCTCTCTCTCTGATTGGTTTTCCCCATGGGGTTCTTTCCAGGGCTATTGGCCGAAAATTCTGAGTCTGATTTTTTTTTATGGTGTGCATGTTAAAATTATTTTCTTCCTGTTAAAGTGGTTTTTCAGCGTGTTTAATTGTCTGAGAATTTTCATAAGTAGTTTCCAGCCTATGCAAAACAGGCTGGGAATGAAAACCACTGAAATGTTGACATAAACCAGCAAGTTGCAAAACTCAGAAAAATTTACATGGTATCAGAGCTTGGGGGAAGAAAACAATAATATTTTGCAGACACACAGAAATTTCCAGAACTCAGTAATTTCAGTATTTTTCTTCTGTTAGTGAACAACACTTTGTTGGGTTGGTTGAAAGATGGCTACAGGACTTAGGTTGGAGGATAGGCTGGATGGGATAGGTAACTTTGTGCCATGGAAGGATAGGATTTTGTTGATATTAGAGGAGAATGAACTGTGGGAGGAGGTAGTTAGAAACACTACAGCAAACCCTGTTCAGATTCCCGCTGCTACAGATGCAACAGCATTATCATCCTTCAACAAGAAGGACTGTAAAGCTAGAAGAATGATCCTTCATATAGTTAAAGACCATATCATCCCTCACATTTCAGGTAAGAAGAAGGCACATGAGATGTGGAGTGCCTTGACCAGTTTATACGAGAGTTCTAATGAGAACAGGAAGATGGTTCTCAAGGAGAAACTGAAAAGTATTAAGATGAATGGTGGAAAGGGAGCGACAACTTACCTTACCAGGATATCTGCAGTTAAAGATGAGCTAGCAGTAGTTGGGGAGGTGGTCACTGCTACTAAGCTTGTGCATACAGCAGTGAATGGGGCTTTAAAGCCCTGGGGTGCATTTGTGCAGGCTATAGTGGGTAGAGAGAACCTACCTTCATGGGAGAGACTGTGGGATGACTTTGTGTAGGACGAGACCAAGAGAGGTCTCGTACAGGGCAGTTTGCCACAAGGTAGGGAAGATGATGAGAATGTGGCTTTGACAACAAAGGGGAAGAAGAAGAAGAAGGGTCCCAAGAAGGGTGGGGCCAAGTAGCAACAACAGGGTGGGCAGAAGAAGGACTTGAGTAAAATCAAGTGCTATGGTTGTCAGACGTTTGGGCACTATGCTTCACAGTGTCCAAACAAGAAGAAGAAGAAAGGACAGCAGATTGCAGCTTCATCAGAGGTTGATGACTTTGGAGACAGATTTCAGAGAGAGTTATCTCTGTGTGTTGGACAGATTGAGAGAGAGCGAGCTTCCTTGGTTACCAGCACTGATGTGGATATGGAGATTGAGTATTCCTTAGTGACCGGGCATCATATGAGTGCATCCACCACTATCACCTGGTATATTGACAGTGGAGCCTCGAGCCACATGACAGGAGCTCGAGAGATGTTCTCCGATCTATCACAAACAGGTAGAGATGTGGAGGTTGTACTAGGTGACGACACCATTGTTAGAGCAGTTGGTCGGGGGACCATTACATTTCAGAGGAAGTCTATGAGTCCCATGACTCTGAGTGATGTGTTATATGTCCCTGGGATGAAGAAGAACCTTGTATCAGTTTCCACCATTGAGGACAGGGGTCTTGGGGTATGTTTCTTGGATGGGCGAGTGCAAGTATTCCCCAGGACTACAGGATTATCTAGCTCCATGGACAATGGGGTTAGATGTGGAAAGCTGTACAAGCTCTTGTTTCAACCGCAACACGCTCTAGCACACAGCAGCAGCAGTGAGCTATGTGAACTATGGCATCGGAGGATGGCCCACTTACATCACCCAGCTCTAAGATTGTTGAGGAGCATGGTTACAAGTTTGCCCGAGTTCAGCACTGAGCAGAGTGATGTGTGCAGGGGGTGTGCTTTGGGAAAGTACACCAAGACTGATTTTCCAAGTAGTGACACTAGAGCAGTAGGAGTACTTGATTTGATCCATTCTGATATTTGTGGCCCTATGTCATCAGTCTCTTTGAATGGATTTGAGTACTATATCACCTTCATTGATGACTACTCCAGGAAGACCTGGATCTACTTCTTGAGGAGCAAGAAGTCACCCTTAGTATTGAGTGTCTTCCAAGGGTTCAAATCCCTTGTGGAGAAGCAAACAGGGAGGAAGATTCGGATGTTGAGATTAGACAATGGGGGTGAGTATACCTCCAAGGAGTTCGATGGTTTTTGAACACAGGAGGGTATACAGAGACAACTGACAGTTCCCTACACTCCTGAGCAGAATGGAGTAGCAGAGAGGAAGAACATGTCGATTGTGGGAGCAGCAAGAGCGATGCTCCATGATTAGGGTTTACCGTTCTTTCTATGGGAAGAGGCATGTAGCACTGCAGTTTATCTGCAGAACAAGAGTCCTCACCGTGAGCCACTTTCGTATATTTGGTTCTTTGACTTATTCTCACGTCCCTTCTGAGAAGAGGACGAAGTTTGATCCCACTGCAGAGAGAGGCATCTTTGTGGGATATGATGAGACTTCGAAGGATTATCGGATTTACCTTCCTGGATAGAAGAAGGTTGTTGTTAGGCGGGAGGTGAAGTTTGATGAGGAGAGAGCCTTGAGGAAGTCCAGAGAGATAGAGAAGGGGGAGCCATCGGCTTCCACACCTCAGGTGACTCAGGCTTCTTTGATACAGATCTCAGGTCCACAGGTTTCCGAAGTGACTGGATCATAGAGTACAGGGACAACTTCTACAGGTTCAGTGGTTCAGGTGACAGGTACTTCAGGGACAGGTTCAAGTTCTGGTTCTCAAGTTACAGGTTCTTTAGGGACTGGTTCATCAGTCACTGACCCTCAGGGTGTTGGACCTTCTGCTTCTGGGAGTTCCTCAGATGAGGATAGACCAGTATGGGAGGATCCTTCAAGGAAGAGGAAGCCTAAATGGCTTCAGGAAACCTTGAAGGAGGCAAAGGTATTTGGTAGACCCCAGAAGGAGATCAGGTCTGTTGTGATGCCAGACAGGTTGGGTATGGCTCTTGTTGCGAGTCTTCGTGATTTATAGCCTTCCACATTTGAGGAGGCTTCTCAGCATCAGGTTTGGAGAGATGCCATGATGGAAGAGTACCATTCCATCATGAAGAATGATGCTTGGGAGATAGTGTCGAGACCAGAGGGGAAGTCAGTTGTGACTTCCAAGTGGCTTTACAAGATAAAGCATGCTGTAGATGGCAGTGTGGAGAAGTACAAGGCTGGGTTTGTGGCACGGGGTTTCTCACAGGTTGAGGGAGTTGACTATGATGAGACTTTTGCGCCAGTTGCTCGATATTCTTCCATCAGGGCAGTGATTTCTATAGCAGCAGAGATGGGTTGGAAGATCCACCAGATGGATGTGAAGACTGCATTTCTCAATGGTCTTCTGCAGGAGGAGGTGTACTTAGAGCATCCACAGGGATTCGAGATTCATGGGAGAGATTCTCATGTGTGCAGGCTGAGGAAAGCCTTGTATGGACTGAAGCAAGCTCCTAGAGCTTGGTACAATAGGATCGATACATACTTGACATCGATGGGTTTTTAGAAGAGTGAGGCTGATCCCAACCTATACTACATTGTGGTTTGTGGAGATCCTCTCATTCTTTTGTTACATGTTGATGACTTATTTATCACAGGTGATGAGCGTCTCATTGCACATTGCAAGAGAGACCTTGCTACGGAGTACGGGATCACTGACATTGGGTTGATGCATTATTATCTGGGGATGGAGGTTTGGCAGGAGCCTGGACATATTTTGCTAGAACAGGGGAAGTATGCAGTTGATATTTTGAGGAGATTTCGGATGGAGGACTGCAAGCCGATGTCTACACCTATGATCACCAATTGGAAGCAACTTCATGCTTCTAAGGGTAAGTTGGTGGATCCTACACTTTATCGTCAGCTCATTAGATTGTTGATGTATCTGGTCAACACCAGGCCAGACTTGTGTTTTGCGGTGAACACTCTTAGCCAGTTCATGGTGGAGCCTAGGAGTGTACATTGGATTGCCGCAAAACATGTGCTGAGATACCTAGCAGGTACAGTGGACTATGGTTTGGATTACAGGGGTTCGGGTGGAGTCAGTTTGGTTGGTTTCATAGATTCAGACTGGGTAGGCAGTGTGACGGATCGGAAGAGCACTTCCGGTTGTTGTTTCAATTTGGGCTCGGCAGCAGTGTCGTGGTTCAGTCGGAAACAAAAGTTCGTTGCATTGAGTTCCGTTGAGGCTCAGTATATGGCAGCCAGTCAGGCTACTTGCGAAGCACTGTGGCTTCGTAAGTTGGTAGATTTATTTGATCAGGAGCTTAGACCTACGGTGATCTATTGTGACAATCAGAGTTGCATTCAGCTCTCTAAGAATCCAGTGTTCCATGACAGGTCAAAGCACATTGAGATCAGGTACCATTTCATCCGTGACTACGTCCAGAGAGGAGCAGTTGAGTTGCAGTATATTTCCACTGATGAGCAGGTAGCAGATATCCTGACGAAATCTCTGGGAGAGGGAAGTTTGTCTTCTTCAGAGACAAGTTTGGAGTGGTGCAGAACACCTTCCTCGATAAGAGGGAGTGTTAGTTTTTATACCTAGAGAAGTGTTCCCCTAGTGACTTTTGCCTAAGTCACTTAGAAAGGGGGAAAAACTTACCCTCACATTAAATGACTTGAGAAAAGGCATTTAATGAGACTTTATAAACTTAAAGTCACTTTTTGATAAATTTAAGTGGGTGAGGGAAATTAATAATTTATGAGAAGTAAATGGAGCATTTAATTTCCATTGTTGGTCTAATCTAATCTCATCCATTGGATTTAGAAAACCCTAGGGTTTGAACAAAAAGGTGAAGGGAGGCAAATGAAGATCACTTTTGAGAGATTCAAGTGAAGAGAGAGCAAGAGAGAGCAAGAGAGCATTGGCACACATTTCGAGGAGGCATTTAATGCAAGTTTCAGCTAGCACATATTTCGAGGTAACCTACTGAGCATTTAATGCACTGTACGGATTTGTGAGCAACAATATTTCTTCATAACAGCATGCATCCCGAGGTGTACGATACAACAGTCAGTTGGGCATGGTTTTCAAGGTGAAACTGGGCATGAATCCCAAGGTATTTTTGGGCACGAGTTTCAAGACAGTTAACAGGCATCCCGATGTAATTCTAGGCACAAATCCTGAGAATTTTTGCACAGTTTTCGAGGCAGAGTATTTGGCACAGAAATCGAGGTCTGCTGCATAGTTTTCGAGGAAGATTTAGGGCACAGAAATCGAGACAGGTTGCATAGATTTCAAGGAGGACCGTACTGTACGGATTTTGTACCTTTAGCACAGAAATCGAGGCACCCACAAGCACATAAATCGAGGCTGCAGTTTTGGCACTGATTTCGAGATAATTTCTGGGTGAAATTTCATGGTGGAGATAAGTACATTTCTGCTGTAAAATTTATGTACTGAGATTTATTGAAGAAATAATAAACTCTCTCTCTGACTGGTTTTCACCGTGGGGGTTATTCCAGGGCTATTGGTTGAAAATTATGAGTCTGATTTTTTTTTATGGTGTGCATGTTAAAATTATTTTCTGCCTGTTAAAGTGATTTTTTAGCGTATTTAATTGTTTGAGAATTTTCATAAGTAGTTTCCAGCCTATGCAAAACTGGCTGGGAATGAAAACCATTGAAATGTTGACATAAGCCAGCAAGGTGCAAAACTAAGAAAAATTTACAATATTGCTCAAGCAGAGACAGGGGAAGCAAATGCACCAACATTTGAAAATGTGCTTGAGACTAGGGAGTCCTTATTGCTGAAGAAGGTGTTGCCAAAACGAATGAAGGAGACCAATGAACTAGTACAAAGGAAGGCTTTGTTCAGAACCATCTACAAAGTAAGAGGTAAGTGCTATAAGGCAGTCATTGATAGTGGTAGTACGGACAACTTAATGTCTACAGAGGTAGTGGATAAGTTGGTTTTGAAGAAGACCAAACACCCAGTGCCATATAAGGTGTCTTGGTTACAAAAAGGTCATCAGATGTTAGTGAATGAACATTGTGAGGTAGAGTTGCAAGTTGGTAGCAATAAGGATAATTTTACATGTGATGTGATGCCTATGGATGTGTGTCATTTACTGCTGGGAAGACCATGGTAGTTTGACAGAAATGCCATGCATGATGGGAGAAAGAACTTGTATAAGCTTGAAAAGGATGGTATCAAGCATACACTTGTACCATTACAAGATGAAGACACATCAAAGGATAACAGTCCAAAGGCACTGTTGATGAGTGGAAAATAATTTTTACAGCAAATGGAGGAAGAGGAGGTAATTTTTGCTTTAATTTGTAAGCCTAAAGTAATTCTTACAAACACTATTGTTTGAGATTTGCCAACAGAAATCCAAGATATGTTGAATGAATACAATGACATCATAGTGGATGATTTACCAAATGAATTTCCACCCATAAGGAGTATAAGTCATCATATTGACTTGATCCCTGGAGCAAATTTTCCAAATAAAGCTGCCTATAGAATGACTCCATAAGAGAATGAAGAGATCAAAAAAAAGTTTAGGAATTGTTGGATAAGGGATTGATTAATGAGAGTTTGAGTCAATGTTCAATACCTACTGTGCTGAATCCAAAGAAGGATGGTGGTTGGAGAATGTGTATAGACTCCATAGCTATCAATAAGATCACAACCAGGTATATGTTTCCTTTACCTCGCATTGATGATTTATTAAATTATTAGATTGTTTAAGTGGTGCTTAGTATTTCTCCAAGATAGATTTTAAAATCAGATATCATGAGATCAGAATTTGAGAAGGAGATGAGTGGAAGACAATTTTTAAAACTAATGAAGGATTGTATGAATGGCGAGTTGTGCCATTTGGTCTATCTAATGAACCTAACACTTTTATGAGACTGATGAATGAGGTTTTGAAAGAGTTCGTAGGAAAATTTGTGATTGTGTATCTTGATGATATCTTGATATATAGTCAGTCAAGAGAAGAATATTTGAGGCATTTGAGGTATGTCTTGAAGAAATTGCAGCAATAAGAGCTGATTATTAATTTAAAGAAGTGTTCATTCATGAAGGAATAATTAGTGTATCTGGGTTTTGTTATATCCATAGAGGGTTTGAAAATGGATCCAGAGAAGGTGAAAGCAATCACAGACTAGCCTTCTCCCAAAAATTATTTTGAGGAGAGGAGTTTCCATGGATTGGCGAGCTTCTATAGGAAATTTATCAAAAATTTCAGTGGGATAAATGCACCAATTATGGAGATTGTCAAGTCTAAGGACAAGCCGCCATTTAGATGGACCATGGAAGCTAAAAAAGGATTTCAATTGCTGAAAAAAAAGATTATAGAGATGCCTGTGTTGGTGTTACCTGATTTTAGTAATCCATTCCAAGTGAAATGTGATGCCAGTGGTGAAGCCATAAGACTTGTACAAGTCAAGAAGAGAAGGCCATTGCTTATTTAATGAGAAATTAAATGAGGCTAAGCAGAAGTATTCATCATATGATAAAGAGTTTTATGCTGTAGTGCAAGAACTCAAGAAATGGAGACATTATCTAATGTCTAAGGAGCTTGTGTTGTATTCTGATAACCATTCCTTATAGTATATTATGCAACAACCGAAATTGAACCAAAAGCATGCCAAATGTGTGGAATACTTGCAAAATTTCACTTTTGTGTTGAAACATATCAATGGCCAAGCAAATAAAATTGCTGATGCTCTCAGCAGAAGGAATCTAATTATTCAGGAAGGTGAAATTCAGGTTATGGGGTTTGAATTTCTGAAGGAAATGTATGAGCAAGATGCAAACTTCAAGGAAGCATTTGAAGCATGCACCAATCCAGCACTTAGTGACAGAAGTAAGTGGATAGAATTTATGGTACAAGAAGGATTACTAGTAAAAAAAATCAACTGTGTCTATTCCCAATTGTTCAATGAGAGAAAATTTGACTAAGGAAAAACATAGTGGTGGACTAGCAGGGAACTTTGGGCATGATAATACTTATGAACAGCTGAAGCATTTCTATTATTTCCCAAAGATGAGGAGTGAAGTTCAGAAATTTGTGAGCAGGTGTAGAATGTGTCAGTATGCAAAAGGAAAGATTCAAAATGCAAGATTGTATGCATCCTTGCCAATTCCAAACAAGCCTTGAGATTCAGTGAGTGTGGAATTTATGTTGGGCTTTCCAAATAAACCAAAAGGTAATGGCTCTATCTTTTGTAGTTGTTGATCGATTCTCAAAGATGGCTCATTTTATTCCTTGTTTTAAAACTAGTGATGCTACCAATATTGCTAACTTGTTTTTTAAAGTAGTAAGACTACATGGGTTACCCAAGAGCATCATTTCCGATAGAGACACCAGATTCTTGGGGCATTTTTAGAGGATTCTTTGGAAAAAGTTGGACATGAAGTTGATGTAAATTTTTTGTGCAAATTAGCTTGCTGGTTTATGCCAATTTTTCAGTGGTTTGCATTCCCAGCCGGTTTTGCATTGGCTGGAAATTACTTATTAAATTTTATCAGACAATTAAACACGCTGCAAATGCACTATAACAGGCTGAAAATTAAATTTAAACATGCACACCATAAAAAATAGAGACTCGGAAATTTTTGGCAACTGTGCCCTGGAAAAACCCCCACGGGGAAAACCAGTAAGAGAGAGAGAGATTTTTATTTCTTTAGCAATTATTCAGTACAATATTTTACAGTCAAAATGTACTTATCTCAACCAACCAAATCACCCAACAATCTTTCTTGATTTCTGTGCAATGTTGCCTCAAATTATGTGCATAAAATTCTTCTCGAAGATTGTGCAAAACCCAACCTCGATTTCTGTGCCAACTACCCAAAAATTTCTGTACGGTGCAAAACCCACCCTCAAAAACTGTGCCATTTCTTGGAAACAATGCCCATAAATAAATGCCTCGATTTCTGTGCTGTACGGTACAACAACTTAAGTGTTGTACGGTCCTTGAATTTCGTGCCCACCACTCAGCTGTACGGACCTCGGGAAATGTGCCCAGCTTAATCACCTCGAAATCTATGTTGTACAAACAACAATAAATGCTGCTAGTACGGTCCTCAAAAACCGTGCCAAAAACCCTGTTGTACGGTGCCTTGGGAATCATGCCCACTAAAAATATCCTTGCCTCGAAATGCGTGCAACCTAGAAACTCATGCTGCTGTACGGATGGGTGCAATTCTCTCGATTTTTGTGCTCTCTTCTTCCGTTGCTCTCACTCTTTCTCTTAACCACACTCTCATCTCAAAAGTGAAGTGAAAAATGCCTCCCTCATGCTTTTTGATCAAACCATAGGGTTTCCCTAAATCCAATGGATGAGATTGATTGAGATCAACGGTGGAAATTAAATGCTTCATTTACCTTTTATAAATATTAATTTCCCTCACCCACTTAAATTTATCAAAAAATGACTTTGAATTTATAAAGTCTCATTAAATTCTTTTACTAAGTCATTTAATGTGAGGGTCACCTTTTTCCCCCTTCTAAGTGACTTTAGGCAAAAGTCACTTGGGGAACACTTTCCTAGGTACAAAAACTAATAGTTGAGTTATAGTTCAACTTACCACCCGCGGTACGATGGACATGATGCAGTAGTCAATAGGAGCTTGGTTGGAGAACATACCAAATAGTGGGACCATGTACTTGGTCAAGCAGAATTTGCCTACAACGATTCTCCAAATAGAAGTACATGTTTGAGTCTCCAAATAGAAGTACATGTTTGAGTCATTTTTGAATTCTGTATGGTATACATCATATAGGGGTTCATGAACTGAGAGATTTGGGGAAAGATGAAAAGAGAAGTGCAGGTGGTGATGATTTTTCTACTTCTATGCATGAGTTGCATGAGAAAGTGAAGCAAAAGTTACAAAATAGCAGTCTCAAATATAAAGGTAGAGCTGATTTGAAGAGAAGGGAGGTGAACTTTGAGGTAGGAGATTTGGTGTTCGCACATTTACGGAAGGACTATTTTCCTAAGAGAATACGATAAGTTAAAATTGAAGGAAATTGGACCTTGCAAGATCCTAAGAAAATTATTAGCTAATCCATATGAGATAGAATTTCCAAGATATAGGAATATATCCTATCTTTATTGTTGCAAACCTATATCATTATCATGCAGGTGAAGCAAGTCAAACAACAGAAGACACAGATGAAGAGCATCAGACTCAGCGGAAGAAACAGTTGCCAGCAACAGAGTCCTTAGTACGTGAGAATATTTTGAATAAAATGTTGAGCAAGAAGACAAGGGACAAAGAGTACTTTGAGTACCTGGTCAAATGGAGAGATCATCCAGTTGAAGATGCAACTTGGATGACTGCCACAATGTTACAGCAAAGTGGTGGTATTATTGAAGATCTCATGGACAGGAGCCCATGAATAATTTGAACCTTCAAAGTATGATGCAGGAGCATTAGTCAAATTACATTTTTTATGAATTCTAAAAAGACAATTTCAGTGACAAAGGGGAGTTGGGCCATGAATTTAGGATTTTGATTAAGTTTTGTTTAATTGTCAGTGTGTTGTCACATAGGTGGTTATGATAATCGAATAAAAGAGAGCTAATCTCTCTTAGATTACAACAATCAGTTAACTTTAGTTAGAATTTTGTTGTTTTTAGTCGACAGTTCCTATGAGTTAGGGTTTTCTATATGTATCTGACAGTTTACTGTAAAATGTTGGAAATCAGAGGATTTTTGAAGAATACGATGTACTCTATGCCTAGCTGAATTTATGAATTCAAAATAAGATGGATCCTTCATTTTCCAAGGGTAGTTTAACCTGGTTGTAGAAGTTTTACTCTGCATACTCCTTTGTATTTTGGGAATGAATTCGAATGTACTAAATCCTTTGAACATGGTTTGAAGATGCAGGTTTCATTCATTGTAATCACTATTATCAACATTGTATGCGCCCAGGTTTTGAAGACAACCAGATCTTGAAATGTTTGACTATTGGAATAATATTGATGCCAACGATAACACCCAAATTCTGAATCTTTTCAAGATGGTGATGTGTTTGAATGTCCATTCGAATATTGCCAGGTTACACGAGTTCTGTTGATCTTTCTTTCGGAAATTGGTTTGTGAACTTTCTGCTGACAACCCTGGGTGACTTCTTAACAAGTTTCCCCATTGTATTCATTCAAATGTTGTAAGTGAAAAAGTGTTTAAACCCGAGCAATGAAATCGCCCAGACTCAAATAGGAAAGTCGCTTTTGAGAGTTTCGACCTACAATTCGACTTCAAGAGGATTCATGGCAGAACTGGAATGTGTTGTTGAAGTTTATTGATGGTTCAATCTTTAAAATTTAGTTCCAAACTTGGTATCCACTGTTTGAATTGTTGGTCAATCTTACATGCACCAACAGATGCAATAAATGACAATAAAACTGAAAGGCAAAAAGAGTGGTTGTCAAGCCAACAACCCAAGAAAATTGAGTGGACGGTTCATCCTTTGTTGAAAAAGAATGAAAGCCAATTAATAGTTAGTTGGCAAAACGTGTAGAAGGCGGGCTTCTGCATCTATAATTAGAAGGTGGGCTTCTGCATCTAAACATAGGCGAGAGAGAAAAAGAAAAGCTTCAATGTTGGTTCTTACAGTCCTGATCTATGTGTTGTGAGTGTTTGTAAACACTTTGTAAATTTTTCCCTTTCAAAAAAAAGATCTGCAGCAGCGCGGAGACGTAGGCATAATTGGCCGAACTCCGTTATCAATTTTGCGAGTCTTATTATTCTGATTTTATTTCACTTTCTCACAAATCTGGTTATAGGGGAATCTGCGTAATTTCCCGTCATGAATTACCATTAGTCGATGGTTTCAACTAATTACACATGGGCAAGAACTGACCAGAGCCAAACCTTGGTAAGGAGAAACTCCAAATGGTAAATGATGACAATACTTAGAGTGGGCACTTTAGTTAGTATGTGTGTGGATATATGAAGCGTTTTTATTACAAGTCTTTGCTTAGTTGAGGAAAGAGTTTTTATTACAAGTCTTTGCTTAGTTGAGGAAAGAGATTTGCCTTGGTCCAAGGATTTTTCATTTAGCCCACACCACTATTTTGCATTGTGAACTACACAATTTAAAATGAACATTCAATATGTGAAATATTATTCTATGAAGAATGTGAAAGCAAAGATAAAGTAAAAAAATCATATATTTTTGCGTTCATTTTACATTGTGAACTACAAAATTCAGAATGAGCATTGAATATGTGAAATATCATTTTATGAAGATTTTTATACAAACTGAGTGAAATAGTCACAACTGCTTAAAAAGACTTCAACATTTTTATATTTTCTTGAAATGATAAATGGACAAACAATCTAAAATTATCATCTCATTTGGGTACTATTTTTTCTCTAAGATTAATTAGATCATACTTACAAAATTGCTAAATAAATATTTAATAATATATTGTTAACATGATCATGACCCTTAACACATGTTACAAGTTCCATCCCAAAATTGGAAGGCTATCATCAAAACTAAACCAATTACTATGTGAAATTTATATTTGAACACTAGCTTGAACACTATTATTTACTACTCAATTTGTTTATTCTATTATACTTATATATATATATATCATAAGGACGTGTTATGCATAATATACACTCCTGGGTTCTTGAGGCGGGCTTACTTGACACTTTGTTATTCTCTAGCTTATGTATTATGCGTTGTGCAAATAACTTGGTAGGTGGGCTTATGTGGCTAGCTCTTGAACACAAGCTTGGCTTAACTTTGGGTGAATGGAATCTAGTATAACGAGACTTCAAAGGCTGGTGATAGTCAATATTTTAACAATGGAAAGTAAACTATTAAAAGGATTTGTACATGCTTTTCAAGGGTGGTAGGTGCGGGAGGGGTCATTTACGATCATGATGGTAAAATGTTACTTCAGTACACGTGGGGGTTAGGAAGGAGAACAAACAATCAAGAAGAATGGGAAGCTCTCCTCCAAGGGGTTGAAACAATGGTCTCCCCGCATATAGATCATTATACTATCCTCAGAGACTCCAAGATTGTAATACAGAAAATGATCAACATTCAAAGAGGTAATGACAAACATATGGACATAATCCAAAAACGAATTGTCTCCATCATTAGCGACATCTCAAGGATTCAGTTCTATCACATTCTAAGGCACAATAATGTGGAGGCTGACACCATGGCTAACCAAGGAGCAAGGTTAAAAGAAGGGCTTATTGTTTTGAATGAAGAACCTCCCCACACCAAATGGTCCCGTTCTTTTGATCTCTAACTTCCTAATATGGGCGTGCATGCAAAGCTCCCCTCTCCTTGTGTGGACAAGTGGATTCCACCACATCTTGAGCTTTAAAGTCCGCCCTCGGAAATCCCCTCGTATTAATGAAGGTTGGTGTGGCGGTAGTATGGAAGCATGCGAAGTAATGCTGAACTCTCAAGGCCCCTGTTCACACGATCCTTTTTAGGGAGATGGTACTGCATTTCAAACAGTGGTGTTGGGTATTGAAGCTCTCACTTGTGACAGTGGGGATCTCAGTGCTGGTCTGTGAACTCTTTCCTAGTTTATCACAACCTTCAGGAGGATGAATTTGGAGAATATGATGAAGGAGCGCCAAGAGATTAAGGTGGTTTGGGACATCAAGAAGAATGCTTGCAATGCCTTCGAAGTTTCTAAAGTCGCTCTGGAAGAGAGCAGGCAAATCAGTTTGGATCTTACCCGAATGGGTTCGCAAATGGAGGATGTGGAAACCAACGTCCGTGTCCATGTTGGTGCGCTTGAGGAATTGCAGAAGGATGTCAAAGGCATGAAGGACTACCAATAGGCCAACTTCGAAGGTCTCAAACAATTTATGTTTTCTTTGAAGGGACAGTTATTTGATACCCTGCAAACTGGAAATGACAGGATTGAGGTTCACCTAGTTCAACTAGAAGAATCCTTAAGCGACCCAAGGGATGAATTCGAGAAGCACTCTGAACCTGCAGACCCAGGAAATCAGCGTGAAGAGAGTTCTCTAATGGAAGATGACTCGCAGATTCATGAAGGAATCCCACCCGCTTAATTCCGGGAATGTTGATGCATACTATCTGTTTTGTTTTGTTAAATATTTGTTTGTGCCCTTATATGTAACCAATATGTAAGGATTTACTCGATAAAAGACAGTAGATATGAACAGTTAGGAAGAACAATATTTTTCAATGTTGGATTACCCATTATTCAGGTTATGTTTTACCCTTCCACGAAGGGAATTTTGTATCTTATCCTCTGTTTAATACAAATCTATTTCGCTTTTAATCATTCTTCATCAATAACAAGAATATAATTTTTTTTCGCAGAATTATCAATATTTTTTAATGAAATGAATTTGGATTTTATGAGAATAATGACTATATAAAAATATTAGATTATAAATAATATCAATAATCTTATATTTTAGTTTGACTATTTTCAATAAGAATACATAGATTTAAAAAAAAACAAATTTTAGTTTTAACAAAAAAAAATAATATTTAAAAATATATTAAATGAATAAAAAAAGATGAGAAGAAATTATACAAAATGTTAATTATTTTCAAAGTTTTGTCTCAAAGATTTATAAAAGGTGATAGCTCTCGTGCACTAAAATTGATATTTTCATTATTTTTAATATAACTTTATAAAAATTTAAAATAACTATTTTGGTTATAAAAATTATTACAAAATATAGTCAAATATTTGTATCAAAGAAAACTAAATAATATATTCAAAATATCTATAATTTTAATATTATTCAATGAATTAATACAAAATTAAAAATCCATTATATCACAAACTAAACTATTGTTATTATAAAATGCTCTACTTATGAAATTTCTTTATCAAAATTATTTGAAAACAAGATTATTGGAAATTATTTCTATCTCAAATATCTCTATTAATATCACTTTTTCTTAGCTACACTAATTTGTATTCTTGATTTATATACAGAAACTAATTTAAATGCCATTTTGTGTCTCTATTTTATGGCAACAGTACTTTAACTCCAGTAATGTACTCATATTTCTATACTAGTTTTCAGGGCAATATTGTGTGTAGTTTTGCCACTTTATGTAAAAAAAAACCTATGTAATTCAGAATTACCAGGGACATCGATAAATAATCTGCAATTACTATTGAATAATTTTATAATTTTGTAAGCAACATAGTTGTTGCAGAATATTAAATAATATGATTATTACTAGAAATTTTGTACTTGTGTATTAAGGTCTCTGCCTCATAATCAAGGCATTTATATGCCTTGATAATATAAATAATAAGGTGTATACATTTTGATTTTTATATTATATTTAAAAAAAATAAAAAAATGAAATGGAATCATTTCCATTAAAACAATGCATTATTACAATTAAATTAAATATGACAAAATTTCCCAACAATTATAAGTCATTTAAAGCAGCCCATTCACTATGCTAATTTCAACTCGGATGCATAATTAACATGGAACCTGAGTTTTGAACTCAGAAACCTCTTAGATATGGATATGAATTCTTAACTGAAAAATCAAATCAATGTCTTCGGCAAGGTTACTATGCATGGTCATTGGTTTTGTTATCCTTCCAATAACTTGGGAATATACTTGCTACTACAGACTACCAGGTTTCAAATCTCTTCTCGTTACATTGAGTATTTGCGGAAAGTTGAAACATTCCATAGACACTAGTCCTACATGCCCCAGACAAGACAGCATTGAACAAGAATGAAGAAGAGTACACCAAAAGTCCATTGTCAATCCACCTGGCTGAAGAGTATGCCCCATCCTTATGGCATAGGATACTCTTCAGAATGGAAGGCATGTGAATATATACTGGAGAATACTCTCCGAGCAGATAACAGCCAGTTCCCCACTTTATCCAATTTTCCAAAACCGTTTATACCCAATGCTCCTGCCATTGCGATACCTATTGCAATGCATCCTATCTCCAAAACTATCACTGCTCTAAGCATAAGCATTTTTTCCCAATATTAACGTGGTAAACATTCTGAAACAATCCATACCCAAACCAATACAAATGACTATCATCATTACAAGTAACTCTAGGTTTAGAAGGTGGCATGAATTGTATTTTAAACCATTTGCCAACGCTTCTTTCTAATGGAATAAGCACAGCCCAAGTAATAGAGCAAATCAAGTTGATACCACCCACTATAAATGCGTCCCACCTATAAACCTCAACACTTGGCAAACACTGAAGTTATTGGCATTAGACTTGAGCACAGCACTGGTTGGAAACATATTGGCAGCAAACCCATTTCCTTTACTATCCACAATGAAATGATAATTTATTGCCTTTCTCGCTAACAGAGCACAAAAGAAGCCATCAGCTTTGAACCAACCAATTGGTGCAAGGTTGAATAATACTTCTGCAAGCCTTGGCACTATTAAAGAGGTAGTTCTGTAGACTGTTTCTTCCAGTCTAGTGTTAGAATAATTTTCGTAATTAATCTATAATTTGGGCCACACATGTAAATAATTAAAATGTGTGTGCTATCATTTAATTAAGCCTAAATATAGTGATCTAATTAATAATTGATTAATTGGCTTAAGGGTATAATTGTCATGAGATTATTGTGTAGATACCATTAGATAATTATTATTTCTATGAGGGGCGGAAATATAATTATGATAAAATTAAAACTGCCCTAGCGGTTATTGTGAACTACCCTAGCGGTTTATAAATAAGGTTATGGTCCCCATTCTACCACGACGCATTCCAATTTCTGAAAATCCTCTCAAGAGAAGTTGACGCAGAATCTAGTGGCTAGAATTGGAAGATCATCTCAAAGGGTTCTCTTCCTGTAAGGTTTCTCCTTCAATGGATTCAGGTATGCTTCCGCTATTAATTTTCTACTCATTGTTTTAATCAGAAGATTCCAGTATATATTAACAAGTGGTATCAGAGCTTACTTCTTGATTAATTCTTTGAGTTATTAATTTAATATATATATATATTTGTCAATGGATTCAGAAATTTTTTTTTTAGAGTCTCAGAGAGAGTAAAATATTATTATTATTATAAGGTATGGTTATTTAAATATTTTGTGCTCCTGCAAGACCAAATCTGAGACATCTGAATCCAAATATAGAATAATCTGGGCCTCCATCCAAACGCCTTTCTCCCATGCTAAAAGATGCCCAATTCATTCTGAAAACTTGTTCAGTGCTGGGCATTATCGTCCCATTATAAGTTTGCATCATCTTCTCAGCAGCTGTACGTGACAGCGAACTCCATAAAGCCATAGCCCTCTATACTTATTACGGATTATCTTGGCAGCGAACCCCATATTCCTTATGGCACAAACTACATATTATATCATATGCAACAAAATCAAGATATGGGGAGAGGTACTCACGCGGGCCTGTTATACCATCCCTCGATCACATTGCCGCTGAGGATTTCTGAGATCGGGATCTTGACTCTTCCTACTACTTTTGCAGAGATTTCCAAACCCTTTTTTAACGCTGTTCACCAAAGAAGGCGAAGTATACGCGCAGAGTATGTGAAAAGTCCCATTATAATAGTCCCATTCATCTCCTCTAATCTCTTCTCAAGTCGCCTGAGATGTCCTATCTTTGTATTCTGAGTACAATTTTTTTGCCCATTCAAATCTCTGCTTTCATAATACTCATCCAGCATTCCCTGTAATCACAATCTCACTGAAATTCCAGGATTCTATTTCCAAGCTGATTCAGTCTGGTGGTTGCATGATTCGATTCCACACTAGCTATCATGGATCTTAAAGTTCGTTGAATTCGTTTTTTTGGTCAAGACTAGACCACGATCCATCACCCACGCTTTTCTTCCGTCAAACGCAGAACAATGGTGCTCTTACTTACAATCTATCTGGTACCTCTATTACTGAATGTGGAGGTGATTAAGATTACATGTTAATCAATCGGTTCAATCCAAGTCACAGGCCAGATCAGAATTGATACCTATCGGGGTTTTCTAAATTTTTTTTTTCTTCTTAGATATGATAATCAATTTCAGAAAGAAAGAAATCGTATTGAGTTTTTTGGCCATGGGACCATTTCGTCGAACCATTAACATGAACCAGTTTGAAAATTGGCTTAGAAAAATACTCCAGATTACATGGATACATTATCAAAAGAATGTATTTGCTTTAGTGAAAGATTTTGTCATACGTGTTATCCAAGACTTATTTACTTGGACTCTCTCATAATGTCATATTGAAGATGTGTGTTTTTTGTTGAATCGTTGTTTTCACATCTATATTGTATCATGCATTAGAACTCTAGTTCAGGGGAGATTGTTTGTTCAGAGACTGATTTAATTGAAGTTAACTTAGTTAGATGGGGTAAGTACTGGGAAAGTGATCCTTTCTTGGCAGAAACTCGCGATCTTTTCTTGAACCCCGTGACAGTCCATCAAATAATGAAGCAGTAAATACATTTGGTACTATTATTTAATAGCATTTTTTTGATATTAATATTTAAGTTATTGATCTAGCATTTTAAATAGGCTAATTAAAGCGGAAAATCACCAAAGTGACATCTTTCGTGTAGATTAGTCTGTTCAGGGTGTTAGATTTTTTGTGTGTATGTGATTCATGCGGGTATTGACTGGCCCAAAGGAAAGTTAATATTTGGTCAAATTGCATACATACCTGTGGTGATAAATATGTGATGATTATAAAGGTAACTTAATGTGAATAATAACTCAATCCAAAGATAGATTTATTATTTGACATAACTTATCATCAATGTTTGATCACTACAACAAGAGTACCACTTACAGTTAATATTACTGTCCAAAGACTTGATATTAATGTTGTGCCAGGTATCTTGAAATGTCATTTAAAGATTATGTGTTTAATTGCTTCTTTTATGTGAACATGATGGTTTATTTAATTCATTTTATTTTGTTCTCTATTTCAGCTTTTATATCAACTACTTCTATATCTGCCAACATCAATAATGTCCCTATGTTAAATGGGACTAATTTTAAGGACTGGAAAGAGAATATGATGATTCTCTTAGGCTGCATGGATATAGATTTAGCTTTGAGAATGCCCAAACCCGATGAACTCAATGAGGATAGTACTCAAGAGGATGAGGTTTATTGGGATAAGTGGGAACGTTCAAATAGGCTAAGTCTTATGATCATGAAGCGCGGCATTCCAGAAGCTTTCAGAGGTGCGGTAACCAATGAGGTTACTAATGCCAGTGACTTCCTTGCAGAAATTCAGAAACGTTTTGCCAAAAACGACAAGGCTGAAACGAGCACGCTTTTAGCAAGCTTGATTTCAATGAAGTACAAAAGCAAGGGTAATGTTCGGGAGTACATCATGGAGATGTCTCATCTTGCTTCAAAACTTAAGGCTTTGAAACTCGAGTTATCTGATGATTTTCTCGTGCATTTGGTTCTCATCTCTCTTCCTGCACAATTTAATCAATTCAAGGTCAGTTATAACTGTCAAAAGGATAAATGGACTCTTAATGAGCTCATTTCATTTTGTGTGCAAGAGGAAGAGAGATTGAAGCAAGACAAGACCGAAAGTGCTCATCTGGCTAGCACTTCCAAGGATAAGGGCAAACGAAAGAATAAGGATAATAAGGTTGCTGTTTCTAAGGGTTCAGAACAAAAGAAACAGAAAGTTGAGGTAACATGTTTCTTCTGTAATAAGCCTGCAGAGCGATCAAGGGGTTTTAAATTTTATGATCCTACTATTAGGTCAATTTTTGAGACGGGAACTGCAACATTTTTTGAGGATGTTGAGTTTGGGGGGAGAAATCAAGCTAGGAATATTGTCTTTGAGGAGGAAGAGGGATCTACTATTGTTTTTGATAATGTACATGTTTCACTACCTATCATTGATCAAGAAGTAAACTTGGATCCTCAACCAACAGACAATATTGTTCAACCCTTAATTGTTCAACCCATTGCAAATGAGGACATTGCTCCTGAAGAACAAACTCAACAACCTCAAGAAAATATGCCATTAAGGAGATCCACTAGAGAGAGGAGAAGTGCAATTTCGGACGATTATATCGTATATCTCCAGGAACGTGAGGTAGAAAGTGGAATGATGGAAGATGATCCAATCAACTTACAGCAAGCCATGAAAAGTTCCAACTCTCAGAAATGGATTGAAGCCATGAATGAAGAGTACAAATCTATGCAAGACAATACAGTTTGGGAACTTGTCCCATTACCAGTTGGTACGAAGCCCATTGGTTGTAAATGGATATTTAAAACCAAGCGGGATTCAAATGGTAATGTAGAAAGATATAAAGCACGTCTTGTAGCTAAAGGCTTTACTCAAAAAGAAGGAATTGACTTCAAAGAGACCTTCTCTCCAGTTTCTACGAAGGACTCTTTCAGGATAATCATGGCACTAGTTGCACATTATGATCTTGAGTTACATCAAATGGATGTTAAAACAGCGTTTATCAATGGTGACATTGATGAAACAATTTATATGGTACAACCAGAAAATTTTGTGTCCGAAGACTCAAAGAATATGGTTTGTAAATTAACTAAATCCATTTATGGGCTCAAGCAAGCTTCTCGTCAGTGGTACTTCAAGTTTCATCAAATTATTGTCTCATGTGGTTTTGAGGCAAATCTTATGGATGAATGTGTGTATCACAAATTCAGTGGGAGTAAGTATATTTTCCTGGTTTTATATGTCGATGACATATTGCTAGCCACAAATGATATTAGCATATTGCACGACACCAAGAGATTTTTATCAAAACATTTTGAGATGAAAGATCTTGGTGATGCCTCCTTTGTCTTAGGAATCCAGATACACCGAGATCGTTCTAGGGGTATTTTAGGATTGTCACAAAGGACCTATATTGATAAAGTCCTCAAAAGGTATGGCATGCAAAATAGCAAACCAGGTGATACCCCTGTCGCTAAAGGAGACAAATTCAGTCTTAATCAATGCCCTAAAAATAGTTTAGAAAGTCAAGAAATGCAGAAGATTCCTTACGCTTCGGCTGTGGGGAGTCTAATGTATGCTCAGGTATGTACACGTCCGGATATTGCGTACATTGTTGGCATGTTAGGCAGATATCTAAGTAACCCTGGAATGGATCATTGGAGAGCAGCCAAGAGGGTTATGAGATATTTACAGAGAACAAAAGAGTACATGCTTACATATAGGAGATCGGATCAGTTAGAGATCATTGGGTATTCCGACTCCGACTTTGCTGGATGCCAAGACAGCAGAAGATCCACATCAGGCTATATTTATCTGTTGGCTGGTGGAGCAATTTCATGGAGGTCTGCCAAACAGACACTCATAACTTCATCCACCATGGAAGCAGAGTTTGTAGCATGTTATGGGGCATCCAATCAAGGAATATGGCTACGAAATTTTGTCACTGGACTGCGTGTTCTGGATGGTATTGAAAGACCACTAAAGATATTTTGTGACAATAAATCAGCAGTTTTATATTCCAATAACAACAGGAGTTCTACAAAATCAAAATACATTGATATCAAGTTCCTAGTTGTAAAAGAAAAAGTACAGAGTGGACAGATATCCATAGAGCATATTGGAACAAACTCCATGATAGCGGATCCGCTTACAAAGGGATTACCACCCAAGGTCTTTCATGAGCACACTGCTCATATGGGTGTTGTCTCATTTGAGGATATTCAGATTTAGTGGGAGTTTATATTATTCATTGTATATTGCTCTATGTTATGTTTAGACTTTATCTATACATTTGGATTGTGTTCTGCAGAAATAAAGTATTCATTTTATTGCACTCTGTTAAATTATGATAAAAATTTGATCTTAATAAAGTTAAGTAGGACCAGTTGGAAATAGGCATGAATAGATCACATTGCATGTAATTTCCATGCTATGCACTCATGATTGATCTATGTCATTTAGCTATGCAGATATATGTGACCATTGATTGGTCTAGTAACGATTGATGTAACAAAGGCCACCTTGATCCTATATCAGTATAGTTAATGGACCAGATTGTTCGGATATACCCTAAGGACATGATAGCAAATTTTGAGCTCATAAGGTTAAGCACATTTATTTGATTACATATGCATGTGGCCCAGTGGGAGATTGTTAGAATAATTTTCATAATTAATCTATAATTTGGGCCACACATGTAAATAATTAAAATGTGTGTGCTATCATTTAATTAAGCCTAAATATAGTGATCTAATTAATAATTGATTAATTGGCTTAAGGGTATAATTGTCATGAGATTATTGTGTAGATACCATTAGATAATTATTATTTCTATGAGGGGCGGAAATATAATTATGATAAAATTAAAACTGCCCTAGCGGTTATTGTGAACTACCCTAGCGGTTTATAAATAAGGTTATGGTCCCCATTCTACCACGACGCATTCCAATTTCTGAAAATCCTCTCAAGAGAAGTTGACGCAGAATCTAGTGGCTAGAATTGGAAGATCATCTCAAAGGGTTCTCTTCCTGTAAGGTTTCTCCTTCAATGGATTCAGGTATGCTTCCGATATTAATTTTCTACTCATTGTTTTAATCAGAAGATTCCAGTATATATTAACATCTAGATCTTCTGCGCATCTGAAGTCATGACTATGACTCCTCTGTCTTCCTGGTCTTTAGTCTTAAAAGATCTCATGTGCATTTTTGTCCAGTGATCAGTGGGTGGAGTCCAGAGATCAACAATGGATGGATCAAGATCCACTGGAATGCAATGCAAATAGGGTTTTCTTGGATGGGTGGCTCAAAATCAAAATCAAGCACTTCACAGACTGCATGGAATTCCTCGTTGGAGTTACCCTCCCCATACAACACGTTCCAGTCGCACCCATGGCAGCCATTTCTCTTGCACTGCAGAGAAGGTAGCAGGCACAGTGAATCAGACCGTTGTTTTATCATTCCAAACATCCTCATAGCAAGTATGCCTGAGATATCTCTCACTATCCAGAATACAATGCAATTACAGTTGCAGAGATGCTGCATCGATAAATATCTGCAATAGATCTTAATGCATCTCATAAAGGAATACATTGCAGCTTGATGAAGCGCACATCATGGGCATTGTCGATATATTTCATGAATTGCTTAAGGGAAGAATTGGACGTATCCATTTACAACATTACAACATAAGTTTCTCAAGTTCTCAGTCCAAAACCATTTATGTCATTGAGTTTGGGACCTGTTATGATGGCCATGACATCTTTGGCACCCGTCTCCCACTAAAGTCTTTTTCTTATCAAGTTTCTTACATCTATAGGGTTTAGATATTATCTGGGATTTTGGACTTTCTTGAGTGGATCAACAAGATTAACTTGAGTGTAACAAGTGTACAATGGGGATTTGTTTCATCGTCATAGTATCTTGTTATGCTCAAATGCATTTTGATTAAGATTTAAATAAGGTAAGTTAAACGGTTGTTGGTTGTTAAGAAAATGTGTATGCTTATTAAATAGTATTTGTTTTCTGTTTATAATGATTAGTTTGATCTTTAGCATTTGTTTAAGAACCAACTATCAGTGGTTAAGAGAAGGGGTATGTTTATTAAATAATATTTGTTTTATGTTTATATTAATTAGTTTAGTTCTTAGCTTTTGGAACCAACTATCTCCACAAAACTAAGTAGTTGGTGGTCATTTCACTTGTGGCTGTGCTAGTAATAAAAAGTGCAATTACTTAAGCAGGTTATTACAGCATTGGTTAAATTCACCAATCCTGTAACGGTTTCACTTAACTCGAGTTGTGCTAAAGCAATAGCAGATAACCATCCAACTAAACAACCAACTTCATCATCTAACAACTGCATTTTTTTTTTCTTCAGTGGAAAAAAGTCTTATTAATGGTATTCATTAACACGAATCAAATAGTACAAAAATATAAGTCTTCATAAGACTTAAGTTCAAAAACTGCCTCCAAAAGTCTTCTAAGTAAACCCAAGTTCTATACTAGATCTCTCATAGAAAAAAAACACATGATATAACATCTCACAAAAATATATGCTCATCACAGACTAGTAATATTCAAACAAATTGACCCTTCCTAATGCACAAACTTGTTTCTCAATGTATTCTGTCCAATAGACAAAACCTTCATCACCTCCATGTGCTTCTTTTGAGAGTGTATCAACAATCATGTTGAATTGTCGATAAATGTGTTCAAATATAATATCTTTGAATCATTGTATTTTATCACAAACTCTGCGACACCACTGATGTAAAGCAATAATATTAAAATTATATTCCTTAAGTGCCCATTTGATTGTCACCCTGGAGTCCCCAAAAACAGTCATCTAACAACTGCATTATTATGTATATGCTTCTCGGCCAATATTTGAATTTTGAATAAACCCATTTCAAAAGACAAGACAAGACAATTTCGGTTTTTTCAACTTACCAATACCGAGGTTTCTATTGCTTCACCCAGTCGAGACCGTGCTTACAAGTTTCAAAAACAAAGTCTTGGTGGGTTGCCCTGTGCCTGTTGTCTTTGTCATTTGGATTTATGTTTATCTTGGATTTTGGTGCTTCGGGGGAGTTGTTTTTTTTTGGATATTTGTGAATTAGGCTTGTTATCTATTATTAATCTTTTTGTTGTGAAAGTTGATTAGAACCTTGGTATTTGTAACTTTCTATACTATTTTATACTGTTTTACTCTTATTAATAGTATACGATTTTCTCATGGTTAAAAAAAAAATAATCAGCTAGCGTTAAACGGATATTTAACTCCCTGTACTCAATTCAAATTTGGTGTTGTGCCTCAAATTTATAGCAAAGTGGGATAGATGATACGATTTGCTCGATTCATGTGCTTCTCAACTTTAAAAGTTTGACTGGTGATAAAGTTTTCCTATGACATTTATTCCATTTTGTCATAATACTTTATAGCAAAGAGAGACATGGTATATTATCTCTAAGGTTATTGCTCGGAGGATCAAACCTATCCTGTCTAAATTTATATCTGCTGAGCAATATGGTTTTTTGGAGGGTCGTCAGATACTGGATGTGGTGGGGGTTGCCCAGGAGGTGTTTCACAGTATTAATCAGCGTCACTTGAATGCTTTGGTCCTCCAACTTGACTTGATGAAGGCATATGACCATGTGGATTTGACCTTTCTTAGACTGCTTCTCATTCAGATTGGGCTCCCTTGGCAGGTGATGAAATGGATTCTGGCTTGTGTTAGTTCTGTCAACTACGTTGTGCTTATAAATGGTAAACCTTCTGATTTCTTTAAGGCCTCTAGGGGGCTTCGTCAGGGCTGTCCACTCTCGCCATTATTATTTCTACTTGTTATTGAGGGACTGAGCCTTTCCATTCACAAAGCTAGATTGGATGGACACATTTTGGGTATTAAGGTGGCCCGGGGCATTTCTGTTACACATTCTTTATTTGTGGATGATGCGATGCTTTTTGGTTTGGGATTGGTGGTGGAATGGAGGCAGTATAAAAAAATCCTGGATTTGTTCTGCAATGTCACTGGTATGCGGGTCAATTTTCTCAAATCCCGCTTCATTCACTCGAGTTTGGTGGAGGATATTAAACTTGAGATCGCCTCTTTTCTTCCATTTGATTTCAAGCCGTTGAATCATGGCACTAAGTATCTGGGATTCTTTATTAATCCATGCGATTGTCATTCCATGGATTGGACTTGGCTACTGCGGAGATTTGAAACACGTACTAGGAATTGGTGCCTGCGTTATTTATCTCTGGGTGGCAGACTCACGTTGGCTAAATCGGTCCTGCAGAATCTTGGGGTGTACTGGTTTTCTTTATGCAAGATCCCCAAATCAATCATTCATCATTTAAGACGATTGTTCTTCAATTTTCTTTGGTCTGGGGATTTGGAATCAGAGAAAATCCATTTGATTAGCTGGAGCACACTGGCTACCCCCTGGGAATTGTGGGGGTGGGATATAAAGAACTTGGAATTGTTTATTGATGCGCTCCACGCTAAAATCCTTTGGCGAGCTCTCTTTGATGACTTGATCTGGTGTCTGATCATTCGAGCTAAATATCTTAAAACCTGTTCTGTGGTTGACTGGTTTCGTAGGGGCCGCCCGGTTGTTTCAGGTGTCTCAAATTTCTGGAATGGACTGATGGGCTCATTTTCTATTATCTCAAATTGGCTTTCATGGTTTCCTGGCAATGGTAGGAATATTCGGCTTGGCATCGACCCTATCCTTGGAGGCTCGCCTGCTTTTCGTTTATCTCAGTTTCTGTTGGCTATTCTACATGCGAAAGGTTTGTTCAGATTATCGCATGCTGCTATATGGCCGCGGGATGGTGGTCGTCATTCGACTTGGATCACTACTCAATAGCTTGGACTTCAGGGCAACTTGATTGTTGAATGGTATGAATACACCAGGTTCCTAAATTGGGGGAATATACAATTGTCCGATGCCCCAGACAAGTTGGTGTGGTCATGGGACATTGCACATGGATTTGTATCTGCCAAACTTGCTTATAAGTCATTATTTGCGGGCATGCATATGCTTGGGACAGGATGGCATAAGTCACTTTGGAAACTTGATATCCAGCTGAAAATTAAATGTTTCATCTGGCTGGCTATGAACAATTGGATCTTGACTTGGGATAATTTGTGCCACTGGGGTTTTGCTGGTCCTAGCAGATGCTTTCTGTGCTTCTCTCAGGTTAAATCGGTTGATCACTTATTCTACAATTGTAGCTTTGTTCTGAACCTCTGGTAGTTAATTTTTACCTTGGTTGGTGGGAATTTGATTTGGTGGTCCAATTCTTTTCAACATTGCATGGCTACTTGGTTGAATGGCTTGTCCGATTTTGTTTCCCTTCCATGTTTTATGGTCTGGGAGGTCTGGCTGTCGCAGAACCGCGGGGTGTTTGAGAATATCCAGCCTTGCTTGGAACGGTCTGCTTGTAGAACTGTTGTGGCTTTTATGGAATATCGATGATTATATGCTGTTCCGGCCCACGCTCAAATACTTCCTTGTCGTCGCCGGTTCAACCCGCCGGTTTTGGTCTACCCATGTGGTTTTTTTGATGGTGCATCGGACTGGGGTTCGGGCTCTTGTGGCAGGGGTGTGATATTACACCTCTCTATCTGTTACTATTTTCGTATTTGGATGCATTTTGGGATTGGCACAAACACCCGTAGTGAGCTATGTGCTCTTTGGTTATTATTAGTTTTTGCCCGTCGCCTTGAGGTCTCGTCCCTAGTGGTGTTTGGGGACTCTCTCTCTATTATCTCTTGGGTTCTGGATTCTGCCCCATTGGACATTATGATACTTTCCTTTTGGAAGGATGATATTCGCTCAACTATCAATGGTTTTGAGCATATACATTTTGCCCATATTTTTCGGGAATGCAATCAGGATGCAGATTCTCTCTCTAAGTTGGCATTGACATCTCCGAATGGTCTCATTTTTTGGGAGGAGTGGCGGGATGGCTGTCTTATCACACATGGTTCTTTGTATGGTCCCTGAGTCCATTTATTGGACTCGTCTATTTTCTGCTGACTTTTTTGTTTATGGTCCTTTTTCTCCTGCAGGCACTTAGTTTTATGGGATATCCAACATCCTGTTGGATCCACTGGCTCTTGTGGGGGTTTTCATACTTTTGATCGGCTTTATTGTTATGTTATTTATTGGAGAGGTTGGTCCCTTCTTTTGTTGTTTATTATGGACTTGATCGTTGGCAGATATATGTTTTTTCCCTTTGTTATTGGGGATGGTGGTACGGGGTACCTTTCCTTTGATTTTTGGACTCTATGTATGTAGCTTATGCTCTGGGGATATGTCCTTTGGATGATTTGGATGGGACTACTTGACATTATGTGTATGGAACTATTTACTATTTCGCTTATTAATAGTAAGTTATATTTTACTTGGAAAAAAAGAGAGACAGGGTATGTGGTTTGTTTCTCAATTAAAGAATATAGTTGGCCACGTTAAATTCATGTGCTTCTCAACTTTAAAAGTTTGACAGGTGATAAAGTTTTCCTATGACATTTATTCCATTTTGTCATAATACTTTATAGCAAAGAGAGACATGGTATCTGGTTTGTTTCTCAATTAAAGAATATAGTTGGCCACGTTATATAGTTTACCTTTTGCTTAACTCCGTTCTTCCCATAAGAGTTATATATTTCTAATGTTTTTATTAATTTTCTAATTTAAAATAATTTATCTCTCATAATAAATTATTATATCTGCCAAAGGCAAGGTATATAACAATCAGTTTAGATTTCACTTTTTATTAATTTACAAATTTTCATTCTAAATTTTTATATAGTTGCTTATAGTTTTATGAATTTTAATTATTAAATTGATTTTAAGACAAATAAAAATTTATATTTTAAATTTTATAAATTATATAATCCTTATTTTTTCTTGGCTATTTTTAGTTATTCTTATTTTTGGTTGGCTAGCAATTTGATTTGACTAATAAACCCTGCCTAGGATGTGACTTTTGTGAAATTAAAAATAAAATTAAAAAATATAAATAGGATACCTGTATACTTTTTGGGTATATATAATAATTGTGCCAAGGACACCTGTATACATCGTACCATTTCTGTACACAACATGATTACATATCAAAAGTGCCATGTATTAAACCATATAATACATGTTATAACCATAAGCATATATATGTGAAGCGCTAAAAGCTTAACCATATGGCAACGTGGAAGCATATCCCATAAAAAATGCTCAAACCATATATTAAACAAGAGCCACGAGGTGGCAATGTCTTTGACATTGCCACTAGCTCAAAAGGATGATTGTGCATGTCTTTGTCTATTTAATGATATATATGTTCTCAATCCTAGTGTTTTTCTTCTCATTTGTTCATTTTTCAATGTTTATTGTGAGCTTTATGTGTTCTTTTTCAATATGTACCCACACTTGCGTTTGCTTATTTTATCTTTGTAATTGCATTACAATTCATGGAAAGCTACTTCACTAGAGGTTCTATATAAAAAGATCAAATGAGTGGTCAAACTAAATGAAAAATCTAACATTTTGTCCTATTTCAAAACTATATGTTAAAATAAAGTTAAAGAGGCTACAATCAAACTAAATGAAAAGCTTAACATTTTGTCCTATTTTAGAACTATATGTTAAAATAAAGTTAAAGAAGCTTATGAATCGAGAAAAATCTTGGCGTAACTCATCATCAAAGTAAAGCTATGATCTTATCAAGTATATGGATTAGTTGGTGGTATTGGTAAGGTTGTCGTGCTAAGTCCTTTGTTTGTTTTAAAGCAAGGCAATATTATCCAAAATCCATTGAGACCATATGGAGTCATTTGGATATCAAGTAACAAGCCAATTTTATTCAAGCTAGTGGAAACGGATCATTTGGTTTCTTTAGAAAGGCATTGTTATCCAATTTTATTGAAAGGCATTGCATTATATAATCATTTGTTATTTTTGTGGATCATTTTGTTGCCTTGCTTGTAGTGAATTATCGTTTCTAAGGCTTTCCCCATTGTAGGATTTAACATTAAGCCTAAAAAATGGAATCATAATGAATGACATTGAGATTAATATTTTCTTAGATTTTAAACTATAGATGGTTTCTTAGTTGAATTTCTTTAAGCATGAGTAGTCCACCATGAGATTTTTCCCTTAAACAAGTTCCAAATCATAGGTTAGCAACTTGGGATGATAATTCACAGATGCTTGTAAGTATATCCTCATGATGGTAACCTTAGATAGTTACTCGCGTTAGTTCTATCTTTTCACAGGAAATCCCAACTACTTGTTTAAAGAATAGTTCACTATAATTGGAAACGTGGCGACTTCTTATTTAGTCTTTATCATAAGCAGAGTTTGCCATATTCCCAAAAAAAATAACACAAAACAAAACTATTCATTTCCTTCCACCAAATGCAATGTCCTCGCACTTGCTAATAGCTATTGGTGCAAGATGGAAGCTATAGAAATATGATACTTTTGCCACAAAATTGTAATAGAAAAGAAAATTCTTTTTCCACAAAACTACTTAACCATTGAATCGATATCTCAATGTAAGACCCCATTTGTTACATCAAAATATGGATACCAGTCAACGTGAACTTGGAAAAGAGTGTAACTTACAAAGAAAATAACTTTAAAATTTTAAATTAATACATATGTTTTTAAATTTTCTAAAATTTAAAAATACATATTTAAGTGTTTTAATATTACTAAAAAAATTGGTGCTTTACCCTTCTTATTCATATCCATATTGGCCATTTACGCTCAAATTTATAAACTTGATGTATATAAAAACATTGTGTAAACAAACTTTTGGATGTTTTCTTTCACTTTCACTTGACTTCATTTTTGGGTTACCATAATTAGAGAATTAAGATAGTTGCATACAACGCCATAACAATGTATCTTTACGAATTCTGAAACCAACTTCAAAAATAATTAATGTCAACAAGTCTAATAATAAGGAGTTTCAAATGTTATAGTAATGCTGGGAATGATAGAGAACAATGTAAACACATGATATAAACATACGAGAAGACACGGCTTTGTAATAATCTGCGTTGGTTAAAACACATTTTTTGAAAGTAATTTCAGGAATAATGAGTTTCAACAGCTCTAATAATAATGATGGTCAAACAACATTTGTAGAAGAAACATAAATAAAGAGTGAATTCTTATTTTAGAAAAGAATGAACTCATTTGATAAATTGAATTTGTTTATTTTTCACTCTTTCTCAAGGAATCTTCTCATTCCATACACATATATGACACATATATGAAACATGGCATAATATTGACCGAAATCAAATTACACAAAATATTAAAAACAGTAGAAATTAATATGATTATGTGATTAAATGTTATTTGAGGCACAACATTCTAGAGGTATACTTTACATCAATGTAGGATGCTTCCGAAGAATCCATTTTTTTCTACATCAAGTCAGAATGCTTCGAAAGAATCCAATGGAGCATGTCTAATTGGATTCAATACCCAAAAATTTCAACGAGTTCAACGCTTTCATTGTTACTAACTTACTTGATTATGTGCTTTGGCGCCTATATCTTATTGTGTTCATTTAATGCAGTTATTATTATGGAACGAAAGAAAACGACTACTCATAGAATTGATTCCAAAGCCGTCGTCTGTCATTATGTAATCTAGGAAAGAGACGATTCAAATACACGGATGTGGGTGTGTGGTTCCACGGTGTGGGTGTGTGGTTCCACGGTTTCTCGACTGCGGTACACGTGGACTAAACTTGTGTCTTCGTCTTTGGGGAGTCATTGCCTAACTTCACCAACATTATCCTTTTCTAACGACTTCAACTTCACCAACTTTTGCCTTTTTTTAAGGGCTTTAACAACTTAAAGATATACTAATCACCAAACTGAACTGAGTGCAATTGGTAACTTGCATATATGAACACTTGATCTCGGTACTTCCATGTCTATATTGTCCCTTCCTCATCTGTCAAATCCGTGGCTTCTTTTTGCTTTGGTGGATTTTTAAATTGAAATCGAAAGAGTGCCACCATAGCCATATTCACTGGAAGCTTATAATCAACAAGTGACTGCAAAGCCATTAGAAACCAGATTTGTTCAGGTTCTTATATGCCTGATCTTGCTAATTGCACCTTGTTGATTGCTATGGTGTCGACGAAGCTACACGCTCACATATTCGTGGTAAATCTTCTTACTTTCAATAATCTCCTTTTCAAATGTATTTTTGCTATAAAAAGGGTGTTGTATCGCGGGGATGTTGGTTACTTGGAATTCTAAATCTAGCTATCCTTTGAAGTCGATATTTATCAATGGTATAGATGGATTTTTTATTTCCCTGTTTTGTCTGAGAGTTGCAAACTTAATCTGACATATGGACATGGAAATCCCTCAACCTCCACTCTATTACCTATCTATAATAATCGTACACACTTATAGTAAACACCCAAGTTCTATTAATTTAAAGCTCTCATGGTTAATGTAGAATGCCCTTTACTTTCTCCATGCAAAAAACACTAATGAGCAAACCATTTAAAATTAATAACGTAAATATATCTTGGACATCAAATTTCAGACATTAGAGTGCACCCAGTAATGGATTCATTTGTGCCTCCTTTTGCCTAAGAGGTTCATCTGGGCATTGCGGGGTTTTTTTGAATTTCCATTTGGACAAGAGAGTGATAACTGGAATAATTATTTCATTTCCATCTGAACAAGACAAATTCATTTCTCTCTGCTTCTGCCTAAAGATCGTTAATTGCACAAATCCTATGGCCATGTTACACTGCTGGAAAACAAAAATATATATACCTCTCATAACATATTATATTATATCCTTTAAAAAAAATTAATATTGTTTTAAATATTTAATAAATTCAAATAAATTTAAGGTATCTCTCCAATAATTGATATATATAAATAAACTATGAATGGGCCAAACTTGCTCAAGTGAGTTCTGGTATTCACGACGGTTGTATTACCTACACCCCATCCTCACTCCCTGCATTTGATTTGATTTGCTCACGCGAATCCGGGTCTTAAGTTTTATCACATTCTTTTGATCTTTATTTTGCTATGGAAAATCTGCTCTCTCTCCATTCTCTTCCTTCACTGAACAACTCTATTGGAGGTTAGAAGAGTGCACCACCTTACCAAAATGTTATTTAGGACGATGACTTTCCATGAGAACGAGTTTAATATAATCGTGTATATTAAAAAATTTGAAGGAGATACCGAAGCATGTATTTTTACTTATCTTGGACCTTGCAAAGGTAGACATGAAGAAATATAAGCTAAAAAATTGCAGTGACCATTGTACCTACTGCGTTGAAAATGGCCACGGGTAGAGGTCCTCGTTTGCTTATACACCAAGGTTGAGCAAACATCCCCAATGCTGAACATATTATTCCCTGAAACATTTAATATATTTATCCATGTTTAGTAACCAAAATCCTGTCTTTTGTTCCAATTAAAATATTGTTGATACTAATTGGATAAAGTGATGGAAGTTTTATATTCTAACCACTTTCATGGTCGAATCAAATTGACAACGAAGGAGACCTATTTTCGTCGCACTTAAATTTTCACCATTACATCATTAAAATTGTAATGAACTTTATCAAAAAGGAAAAGGAATATACACCATTATCAGATATTCACCACATGCTAAGTAGTACAAAAGCCAAGATCTGTAAAACTGGTTTTTCATTTACATGTCCCTCGATTACATATACAAACAAAAGTTCCAAGGGAAAAATATACAGAGGTACCGTCTGAGCCCTTTTTTACTTCCACTATTCCAGAGTTGAACCCATATCAGCTAAAAATTCATATATGCCATTTTGAACCCATATCAGCTAAAAATTCATATCCGCCATTCCTCACATAAAACGTACAGTTTACAATATGAACAAAAACAAGCGAGCGCTCAAAAGCAAAACAAAACGCCTTTAGCCCTTCAAAAATCAAAGAACAAAAACACTAGATTCTGGTCCACAGAGGGAACCACTGGTCATCGAAGCTTGACTGATAAGATATCATGACTATAAGAAACTCTACCAGCAAACCCACGCCTTAGGGCGAGCCACCCGCCCTATGAATGGCGTTGTGCTCCGATCGAGGGAAAGGCAACGTTGGTTTCTCCACCACAGACAAGCAATGGACGATCAAGAGCAACAACACCGGGCATAAAATGAGCACCATGTTAAACTGATCCATCAACCCGTCCAACGCTGATTCATAGGTCATGTACCATGAAAACATAAGAAACAATGGCACTATCACCAGAATGAAGAGCACATGAAAAGAAGTCAGCCACAGAGAAGCGATTGTTCCAAACATTCCTCTGTCGTTCAACCTAGCGGGAGCCACGGTATATCTCTATTGGCCCTCTAAAAATCCCTACAAACCATAGAGACAGTTACTCTAAATAGGAAATACAGGAAAGAAACAAGCTGTAACAAAAGCACGTGAATGGCAGCACTCGTGAGCAGACGTAGCCTTGTTTTTTTAAGGCAGACGATACCAGGGGAATCGCACGCCTGTGACACCTAGGTAATGCGTTTTCTGAAAACCAAAGGAGAAGAAACATAGCATAAATAACACTAATTGTCTGTGCAAACAGCGTGGGCCTCCAGGTAAGGGATCTGGAACAGAGGGGTTGCTAAAGAGTTAGGGCTCTGGAACAGAGCCCGGTTGCTTCCAAATAGTTTCAACGACACTGATAGATGGTGACGCAGGGACTGCGAGCTCTGATGACAAATCCCGAAGCAGGATACGCTCAGGTAATCAAATCCCGAACCAGATACGCTGAGGTAAGCACCCGGCTGGCTCCCTGGAAGCGAAGCCCGAGGCATACGTCACAGGAATCCTGAGCCAATAAGAGGGTAGAAAAAACGTCTATTTATTAAAAAAATTAATAATAAAAATATTGCTCTAAACTTAATATCAAAGACATAAAAAGATGTTTGTTTAAACTATATTGCAACCACCATACCATATACGTGGACCATGGAAATGCGCCACCAAACTTATTTATAAAGTTTAATATTGTAAAGCTATTTATATATTTTCAAAAATATATCTTGACATGGATGTACGCGTGCACTTAATGCAATGTACTATGAACTATAGTGCTTTGGTGGCAGGTCATGCACTTGATGCAATGCACTGTGACTTGACGAGCTAAACCGTAATGATGAGGTGGCATGTACGATTAGCTTATTTTCTTAAAAGCAAGTCATAAATAATAAAAACTACTTGTACAATGAACATATATATATATATATATTAAACATATTTATATATTAAAAAAACTAAATTTTTTTTATTAGTCCCTACTCTGCAGGGAGTCTAGGGATCGTTTGGTCGCCATGTTTCGTTGACCTGCATTTGTTTTAATTTTTTAACTTAATGTTAAGTAAAGTTTTCCAATTTTTTGATATTAAAATGTTTTTTTCTTTAAATTTAAAATATTTTTACAATTTTAAAAATTAAATTATCTATTTTGTAATTGGTGTAATATAAAGATGTGACTAATTTACTCTGGTGTGCAAAATAATTATAAAATTGAAAAAAATGAAAAAAACACAAACATGCCATGTATTTACTAAAATTAATTCATCTGGCATGATATGACAAAGGCCTTCAATTCATGCAATAAATTCATTTATGTTCACAATTTTGGTTCCGGGTTGGAATCGCCCGGAAGCAACTCTAATTCTGGACGCTTAATTGATGTGATCATCGATCATTCACATACAATTCGAGAGACAATCAGCACATATATTAAAGAAGAATTGACTATTCCCTTGGATTACAATCACTGCCCTGTTCCTTCTGCAACATTTCACTGGCTCTATACATTTTCTAGCCACCAAAATCCCGAGCTCAATCTCTGGAAAATTTAAGGTTGGAGACTATTGTGTCCATTTTTTTTTCATACGATTGGAGCTCATTTTCAACAATATGAAGAGTGTGCCTGTCTTTATATTGTCTATTCATGGTAGGAGATTGTTGGAAGATCGCATAATATCGTAATCATTGGTTCCCATCGGCCCATTAATGGAGACTACAGATCCGACGCAGTTACCGTACATAGCCAATGCGGGTTTCGACTCAGGAGGAGCCATGATTCTCGTGGCCTTGCTCCTCTCTGTCTTATGGGCGTTGGGGGCTGTGCCATGCTACGATGTAGTAGACGATGGCGAGTGGTGTCGAGACATCACTCGATGTGGGTGCCGATAGAGCTACAACTGGCATCATTAAAATGGATATTAAAGCACTTACGGCCACGATTTACCGCACAGGCTCCCCCCTTGGAACCCTGGATTACCCCATTTGCTTGGCAGAATTCATGGAAGGAGAAAAGCTGTGAGTGTTACCAGATTGTTGTCACAATTTCCATGCAGATTGCATAGACGCATGGGTGGTTTCCAATCCCTCTTTTCCTTCATGTCGACATTCTCTGCTTTATGTGATGATCGATCATTAGAGAATGGAAGAATTTTTGACACTGAAATGCTCTAGTTGTGCTGAAATTTTTGAAGCTAGATGTGATGATAGAATTTTTGAAATTTTTTACTCTAGATGTGATGATAGAATTTTTTACATTGAAATGCCCACTGAAATACTCTATATAATAGAATTTTTGAAATTGTGTTTTTTTAATGCTATCACAGTCAATTCAAGAATCGATGTGATGATCGATCATTAGAGCTAAATATCCTTCTCTTTTGTTGTAGCAACCCCAAATAATTTTGCTTAAGGAAGGAGCAGACACTACTTAGGGAAAGGCTCAGCTAATCAGTAACATAAATGCTTGCACGGCCATTGTTGATGTTGTGCGTAGCACACTCGGCCTGCGGGCTATGGACAAGCTCATTCATGATGACAAGGGCACCACTACCACTTCTAACGATGGGGCGACTATTATGAAGCTTCTCGACATTGTTCATCCCGCGGCTAAGATTCTGGTGGACATTGCCGGATCTCAGGATTCAGAGGTAAATAAATAACTGCTAGTTCCGTTTTCCTGAACAATCATAAACCATAGAGTCCTTATGTTTCTAAATTACAGAACTAATAAAAAACAAATTTATACTAAACAAACAAAATATGAGAATAGCAGCAAGCTTGGCAGCGACATGAATATGAGAATAACAGCACGATCGGAAACAAAATCGATCGCAGAGCACAATGCATATTTAGATTTACTTTCACAAAGTTGGAAAGATTTTTAGAAATGCCATGATATACCTTCAAATGACTATTTGAGAATTGAAAATTGATATCCTTTCAGACCAATGAGGTTGTCCTTCGCTGATAGCTTAAGTGATTGAATCCATCTGTTTTCACTGAAAGAGATTTCAAAACCTTGCGTTAGAAACCAAAAACCTAAGTGAATAAATGCTAATACAACCATCACGACAGCTGGTAATATGTGGAGGATGCTTAAAACAGTTCATTGCATGGTGTTGAACACGCGTAGTAATAGGTGGAGGGTGCTTAAAACAGTTCATTGCATGGTGTTGAACACTTGTGAGTGGTTTGTTATTCTATGTGGAACCTATCTAATCAACATTCCCTTATGTTTGCCACATGTCTAAATGAAAGGAAGTCAAATTTTTGCACATTTGTTTATAGTGGAGGAATTCAAATGTTTTTAGTATATCTTTGTTTTTAATTAGTTGGTTACTTTTCTTATCCCACCACCACCACCACGGCCTAGTTCTACATTGAAACCAAACCACAATGCTACACATTGAAGAGGGATCGTCTTAACATTTCAACGCTTTTGCAATGATGTATAACTTTTTCCATGCACGCTTTTGTTGTTCATTCACTTTTCGATAAGGTTTTGTTATACCCTGTTAACTCTAGCTCATCGACCCATTTGAAATGGGAAAGAGATTCATAACAAAGTGCTTGTCGTAGCCATGGAGCTGTAACAAATCCCTGAGAACAATTCACTTGATGCATATGCTCTGAATAATGATATACATGAACAACTAAGTAACATTACCCTAAGAAGCAACCAAGTTATCCACATCATAATCAGAGACAAAAAAGATGCCATCTACTACCAAATTTCCAAAATCTAACTCGTATCTCTCGAGGGCCTCTTCACATAGTTGTTAACATTGGATGTGAACTTGGAAGCAACTAGTTTATATATCCCTAGAGTAATGTTTGTAAACCTGTAACTGCCTCGCTTGGATGTAAACACAAATATTAGTTAGATTGTTTTTGTCGGAAATGAATTCAACGTTTACAATAGCATGACCTTTGTTTATCTCTGAACAAATTTCTGCACCAACAACCCTCGACACTCCCCAGTGAAGTGAAAATTGATGTCTTCAATGCCATGAACTATGTAATAGTTAGAAAGGATGGTCAAGGTCTATAATTTTTTATAACCAAGTTAACGAATGGATAATGCTCCCTGGATATAAGAGTAATTATGAGATAGGAGGAAAAAGTTCGTTACACAAGTTTGCCAAGATTCACACAATTGTGTTAATCTTGCAAAGCACCATTTATAGTACCTTTGCTTTGGATCCACTACCACCTCAAAATCTAAGTTGTAATGATTTAGAGTTACAACACATCCTTTGTCCTATCTGTTACACCTTCTGAAAATTTCCAATATCTTGAGACTGTTGTTGCATAGAGCGCAAGTGTGTGGTTCACTACCAATTCAAGTTATCCCTCTATAGTGGCTCTGAACAGTCTTGGGAGTCAAAAGCTCTCTTCAATATTATCTAGTTATGTAAGTGTTGACATAAGAGAAGCATTGGTGATCCAATGGCTAAGACCCCATGGATTTGTGTTGGTTCAAAGTAATAAAAAAAATGGGAATGACTCATCTCTATGTGTTCCTCCATTACATGATAAAGGTAATGAGGATACAAAGTAGCAATGGTTCCTCTGCAATGCCATTTGGAATTCATGAAGAACCCTAAATTCTACCCAGTTGGTGGAATTCTAAATAACAATGAGGGTGGAACTAAGCAAGGATGAAGGCCTTCCACTAAGAGAAATTAGGCAACTACAGGAGATGCTAAAAAGTGTGTCTGTCTTATGGATTTCAACATTTTGTGGACCATTTATTATAGGAAGCAATTGAAATTATAGAAATTATAAGAAGCTCCAGCTAAAATTAACACTAACATGATGAAATTTTGGACATTGTGAAACAATTTTTTTATGTAAACTCAAATTTACCATGAGATGAATCTCTCCACATGGTTCTCTCCTTTGAACCAGCAAGAGCATACTTGGACTTTCTCATAGCCTTCAAATATTTCTCTCTGTGAATGCATATTCCTTTCTCGGTCTCTTCATTGACGAATATTTCTCTCTGGATATGCCTTTCTCAGTCTCTTCATTGACGAGCCATGGATTTTGTAGTAGGAATAAGTCTCTTCATTGACGAAGATCGGGGCCATGGATTGATTGGGGCCATGGATTTTGTAGTAGGACAAAACTCCGTTCTAGTGAACAAACCATTCGGACTTCCATCCTTTGCCGTAATTCATTTATTTATACAAGATTCCTGCACTGTCGGTACTCACCTTGCTGGTATGATTTTAAACTTTTACGTATACCTTCGCATGCGTTACTAAATCCTTTTGTAGTCGGAGTTGAACGCGGTGCACACCTAGCTTGTCCGAGTTGAAATTTTACATGTCCCTTTGCATGGGTTATGAAATTCGTTTGCAGACTGAATTGAAACCGTACGTGTCATTCGCGCGGAGCACGACCACATTCTTTAACGCATGACACTTTGTTTGCATGCATGTGATCACATCGCTTAACATGGCGATAGAGTTTGTCATTAACACATAGCATATTTACTAATAGTGCCATACTATTGTCAGGGGGACCTCTTATTATATAAAAAGCTAAAATGCACTTTAAGATGAAAGAAGCAGATCTCTTTTTGGATAGAAGAAATCATACATATAACAGGCTCCCTGAAACCAAGAGACGAAATAGAAGATGCAAAGGATACTAGAGATGCAGAGAGAGCTTCATGAAGCAAATTACAACATTACGGAATACTGGGAAAATATCTTCCACAGAACCTTTTGACAAAGAATACAAAGAGTAAAATTTCCTACGTAAATTGTACAATATTATACTTAAGTATACTACTTAAGGCTTCGACAGTTGATTAAGAAACTCTTAGTAAGGCTATGATTTTGATAGTATACTGCTTGAACTCTACGGCTTAAGGCTTCGAGAGTTCATTAAGACACTCTTAGTAGGGCTATGATTTTGATATAAACCAAGTGTCTTTGTTCTTGCCTTTCCATCTCCCTCAAACTATTCTACTCTAAGGCTTAAATTTGAGGTTGTCAATGTGAAGAATCAATTCCTAAATGCTCAGGTAAATACCCTCGAAAATGATAATATTAAATTGTAGAATATATCATATTTTTTTTAACTTAATCCCTCTTAGCTTAATCTAAAGCAGGGACTAGCTGCTTTGCAACTATTTTACTTGTTTAAATATATTTAAATATTTAAAAATAAAATAACCAAAAGTTATTATTTAAATATTTTTATTTAAACATGTTTACATATTTAAAAATAAAATAATTATTATTTCATTATATTATTTTTTAAATACCAAATATCATTTTAAATTTTTTAATTAATACACTATTCTTATTTTTATTAATAATAAATTACTACATTATACCCACATTAATTTCTTAGCTTTCTATTTCTAATTTTATACGTGCAAATTTATTTCTAAGTATTATTTCTTAAAAGCATGATTATTTTAAAAATAATAATAAAAAAATTGGATATAAAAAGTCTTGTTTTTCAAATTTTGTACAAAGTATATTTATCTACATGGAAGTGTTTTGTGCTCTTTATCTGATGAGAAAGTAAAATATTCTTAAACATAAATGTTTAGTTAATGTTACTATGGTATTGTTCATAAAAGTGTTTTTATCAAAAAAGATTTGTTGCAATAGCGAGTTGTGTATTATTATTTTTTTTCAATATGCATTTTAAGTTATGTTTGTAAAAGTTTTTTGTATTTCTTTGGCACTAGGGGAGGGATGCCAGTCATTGGACACCCCACGTGGCTCCCTCCCCCATGCCACGCTGGCACCTTGGCACATGGCGTGATCGGGCCCAGCTGTCAGCGCCACACGACGTGGTTGTTGGTCGCCATAAAGCAGCCTTTATGGCACACTTGTTGCCCTTTCCCCGACGCTTTTCCCGCACTTGGTTTTTGGTATTGTGTATTCTTGCTCGGGCCCTGCCCGTGGTCACTCCGCCACCCCAGTCCCTGTTCGCTCCTGCTCCAGCTCTTGGCCACTCTGGCTCTGGTTCTGCTACTGTGTTGTTATGCTTCTGTGATGTGGCGGATGGGTGGTGTGCTTCTCCCCGACCGATGGCGTTCGCTGCTATGGTTTGATCTGTTCGTTGGTTCTCCCGACATTGACGATATTATGATGCCCGCGGTGCACAATATGCCTATGGACTCGTCTGCAACGGATCCCGTTGGAGGGTTTTGTCAATTCGTTGGTGGTGGTGTTGGGTTCCTGCTCGGCTGGTTTCGCTGGTCCCTTCCTCTTCACGACGGTGGCTGGTCCCTTCCTGATCGCGGTGTTGGCGAAGGTTGTTCCTGCTCGCACTTCTTCAGTGGCGCTGGCGCTGGTAGGTTTCCTACCAGCCACTCCTGCATCAATGTTTTTCAACACTCTCAACCTTCTGGTGATTTTGTGGACCATTTGGGTTTTTATGTGGCATTAGGGGTTTAATTTGTCTATGCTGCAGCAGGGTTTAGGAATGGTTTATGATGCAGTAGGGTTTATGAATGGTTTATTGTGCTCCTGTTAATTTGTTTATGAATGGTTTATGATGCAGTGGGGTTTATGAATGTTTTAGTGTTTATTCATTTATTAGGTTTGAGGTGAATTTGTTTCAGCTGAATTATTGAAGGTTCTATGGTTTACGTTGCAATCATAATTTCGGGTGAATTATTGAAGGTTCTGTGGTTAATGTTGAAGCTGCGTTTAAATTTTTTTTAGGGTGTATGAATTAAGGTTGTGTTGCATCAGCGTTTATTTTTTTTTTAGGGTTTATGTTGCAATCATAGTTTGGGCAGAATTATTGCAGGTTCTATGGTTTGTGTTGCAGCAGGTTCTATGGTCTGTGTTGTAGCAGGGTTTGTAAATTTTTTAGGGTTTATGTATTTAGTTTGTGGTTTGTTCATGTTGCAATCAGCGTTTGGGTTGAATTATTGAAGGTTCTATGGTTTAGGTTGCAGCAGGGTTTATAAATTTGTTGGGGTTTATGAATTTGGTCTGTTGAATGGTTTATGTTGCAATAATCGTTTGCGCTGAATTATTGAAGGTTCTATGGTTTATGTTGCAGTAGGGTTGTCAATTTTTTAGGGTTTATGAATTTAGTTTGTTGTTTGTTATGTTGCAATCATAGTTTGGGCTGAATTATTGAGGGTTCTATGGTTTATGTTGCAGCAAGGTTTGTAATTTTTTTAGGGTTTATGAATTTAGTTTGTTGTTGGTTAATGTTGCAATCATAGTTTGGGCCGAATTATTACAGGCTCTATGGTTAATGTTGCAGCAGTGTTTATAATTTTTTGGGGGTTTATGAATTTCGTTTGTTGTTGGTTTATGTTGCAATCATCGTTTGGGCTGAATTATTGAAGGTTCTATGGTTTATGTTGCAGCAAGGTTTGTGATTTTTTTGGGTTTTATGATTTTAGTTTGTTGCTGGTTTATGTTGCAATCATAGTTTGGGATGAATTATTGAAGGTTCTATGGTTTATGTTGCAGTAGTGTCCCTAAATTTTATCTGGTTTATGAATTTAGTTTGTTGTTGGTTTTTGTTGCAGTAGGATGGTAATAGTTAAAAGTCAAAACTGCGTCATACAGGGGATGGATGCTAGTTGACAACAGTGACTTTTCCATTGTCTCATCTTATTGGAAGAATACCCATAATTCAGTTGTTTATATCAGCAAGTTTGCCAAATTGGCTATTGTTAATGCAGTTTACAAGTGATCTGCTCCATCTTATGATCTGCTATTGTTGATGCAGTTTACAAGTTATCTGCTATTGTTAAATTACAAGTGTATGATGCAGTTTTTACTTTTAACTATTAACATCAAGTGATCTGCTGCATCTTATCAGTCCATTGCTTGCATTATGGGCCAATAACTTGCATTATGGGCAAAATAGAAGAAGTTAAATTAGTTGTTGCATTATGGGCTTTTATATACACATGGTTTTATTAAACAGTTTGTTGGCTTGATTACTATTGTCTGTTGTTCTAGCCTTCAAAAGGATATTGAATTTGTTTATAGGAATGTACATACACTGGATCTGATTTAGGCATGTTATGTTGATTAGTATGATACTGTATTAAGGTGTAATAAGTCATGCATGAGAGCCCTCCATGGAACATTCCTTATAAAAGCATTATTAATAATAGGAGAGAAATATGGTCATGTTCCCAATTAGTTAGCATCACATGGATGGGTATCACACCCATGTAATGATTCAACCCCATTCCTAACTGCTACTTTAAGGAATACAGGGGTCAAGAGTTGTAAACCATAGAACCTACTGCAACATAAACCATAGAACCTTTAATAATTCAGCCCAAACTATGAACCTTCAATAAACCATAGACCTTGCTACAACATAAACCATAGCCCATGATATCATCAAGGATGAAGCTATTATAGTGATCTTGGGATTCTTCTATCTCCCTTTGAATTTTGGGCATATGGTTGTAATTCAGTCCAAACGATTGCAACCTAAACCATAGACCCTATTGTAGCATAAACCATAGAACCTTCAATAATTCAGCCCAAACTACTGCAACATAAACCATAGACCCTACTGCAGCATAAACCATAAAACCTTCAATAATTCAGCCTAAACTATTGCAACATAAGCCATAGACCCTACTACAGCATAAACCATAGAACTTTCAATAATTCAGCCCAAACTATGATTGCAACATTAACCAACAACAAACTAAATTCATAAACCCTAAAAAATGTTAATGAAAAATTTAATCGGAGAACATTACAGCTTGCTGTTGAAATGTTGAAATTGTATATTAAACCTTATGATAAACCCCTGATTACAATGCCGCAAACATCAGGGAACGATATGACCTAGGATTGTACCCAAAATGGTCTAGGATTGTATACAAAATGGCCATGTTGCAGTAGTTAGACCCAATGATTACAAAATCCACAATGCAATGTGGTCACAACAAAAACTTTGGCACCCTTATATGACACTCCTATGCTTGATGTCGTCCAAGATCTTCACTACCCAATATTGTTGAGTTTCCTACTTGAGCTAGGTTGGTTGGCATACCTAACAATGGCTAATTAGGTTGTGGTTGGTTTCCTCCATATGATATCCAATTTGCTTCTTGTAGCCATGGAGGAATTGAGTAGCCACAGTGCACACTTGTGCTACTAACCCCTGCATTAGGTTGAGCCCCCCGATAATCATACATATGTCTGACACCTGCACTCGTAGGAGGGAATAAAGTGGGCATGCGCACTTGTTGATAGCGGGGAACTTGGATGTTTAGGAGGTCTTGGAAACATGGAGTATTATCTGCAAGATGTTCCAATGTGTTTGGCATCATCCTACTCCCCTCCACTATGTTTGCATCAATGGCAGAAATTTCTACCACCCCTTGTTCTTTTTGAAGCAATTGTTGAGCCTTTCTCAATTCCTTTTCCTGCCTCGCCATTTGTTTTTGATGAGCCTTTTCTTGTCTTTCTTTCTCTCTTTCAAGCCTTTCCTGTGCTCGAAGTTTTGCTACAGCAATCCTTGCAGCTTTCTTTTCTTTAGCTAAATCCCTCTTTTTCTGCTTTAAATCCTGGATTTCAAGTTTCCTATGCTCAGACTCAACCAATAGCTTCATATAGTCCTCTGAGGTAACTGTGAACTTCGGCATAGACGAAGATTGTCTACTGTTGCTTGCCTTCTTTTTGCTGACACTCTCTTTACTGGTAGCTTTAGGAACCGACCAAGCAATTGGCCCTTCTTTGACACTTGCTGCTCCTTGCTTGACACTTGTCTTTCAATATTTGGGTCAATGTTCTCCTGCTCTATCTGAACCATATTGTCCTCTTCAGCTAGAACCTCATTGTGGACACTATCTTCTTCTAGGTTTCCATTGTCCACAAAATAATGAACAATTTCATTTTCCAATTCTCTTAGCTGTGAAGGCATGTTCATGCTTTCTTCATTGGTCCTTGAGACAATATTTTTGTCCAAATTCATCATGGCTTCTGCCAGCCATGATGGTGGGGGTAATCTGGCTTGGCAAAGTCAATTCTCCATTGCTGCTTCCTGGTGCATGATCAACGTTTTCATTGAAATGATCAGAAGCAGAAGTTGCAACTGTTTCTTGCATAGAGACATTAAGAAGATTAGAAGCAGAAGTTGTAGCTGTCTCAGTTGGTGTAACAACCTCCATGTTACTGTCAGTTGGTTCATTGTTATATTGTGTTTCACTTACCTGTTCTTCTTCATCACCACAGTATGGTCCTCCTTGAGAGAGGGATATCACATTATCAGCAAAAACGACGTCTTCCTCTACCTCCACATCTTCTTGGACATCAACATGTGCTTGGACATCCCCTTCTTCCTGACCATTTAGATCAAATGCCTAGCTACAACTAGTATCATGCATGAGAGCCTCAGAATTCAATGGCCATATTCCAGTCCTCTTAAACCTAGCCTTGATATTCGAAGGTGTGAGAGCCCTTTTAAAGGCTTTACTTGCAAGCTCGGCTAGCTCAAACCTTTTTACCTCCACCCCTGGATTCTTTGTCATCCACGAAGCTCGCTCACCCCTGAAATAGTTCTTGAAAGGCCCGAACACACTGACATCTAGGGGTTGCAATCTGTGAGTGGTATGAGCAGGCAGTGTCAGCAGGTCAATGCCCAAATTGTTAGCCTCCTCGATTGTTTGCACAACAATGTGGCTTCCATGACCATCTAAAACCAGCAGGTGTCTATTTACAGGTGAGACACCGCTTGGTATAGATGCAGCAAAGTGAGTAAGCCAATTCAAAAAGAGTTCTTTGGTCATCCAAGCATGGGGATGTGCAGCCATGCATGCACCTGGTTCACAATTATGTATATAGTTTTTGAGTTGAGTTTTACTTTTAAATAGATAAAATCCAGAGATTGAAGCACCAATTGCATTGACACAACATAGAATAGTGATCCACTCCCTGCTCATAGGCAAAATCTTTGGCACATTACGACTCCCTCTCTTGGCAATTACACGCATGCCATAGTTCCTTCCTGCCTGTAGACCTGTGTCATCACAGTTCCATATATGGTCTGGAGCATACCCATGTTTCTCATATGCACTAGAAAGGATGGCATAGAACTTAGTCAGAATTGCGGGCCGTAGATTTAGAGCCCTGTCTCTATCTAGGCCCTCAGCTGTATGCAACACAAGGTCTGGATGCCTTTTTTTAAACCCAAACCACCATGACTTACCAGGAAACCCATCTTTGAAGGGGTTTGGTCTCCCTTGACAGATTTGAGCTACTGTGGATTTTAGCTGTATAAGCTCTAGCCCATGTCCCATTTCAGCCATCTCCTTACACCACTGAACCACCTCGGCCTCCTCCTCTTCACTCATAACTGTAACAGCCCCTCTGCGCTTTGTATGCGTGAGCCCATTTATCCAATAATGTACTGAAGAGGTAGCAACTCCATGTTTTTTAGCAGCGGCACGAATGGAATATCCATTGAACTCTATATCATCAATAGCAGCTAGCATGTCTTCTTTTGTCCAGCCTCTTATTGCACTGATTTTGGTGACTGAACTTGTTCCTTGAACTGTGGTTGGAAGTGACTGTGTGGTTGATGGTGGGACAACAATGTCCTCTTCCACCACATTGCCATTCTCAACAACATTGCTAGGAGCATTGTTGGCATTTGAATGACCGACCCTCTCCTCGTCCGATGAGGTGCAGCGTAGCTGGGCACCCCTGCTCAGTCGACGACTTGTTCTCCTTGCATTGTTGACTCTTGCCATGCCTGCAACAACCTGCACATTTAGAAGGGAGGCTGATTATGTAGAAGAAACTGGAAGTTGATTATAACAGAAATGGAAATAACATTACAAGGGAAGCTGGTTATATAGAAGGAAACTGGAAGCTGATTATAACAGAAATATGAATAACATAACTGAAAATTGTTCGGATATCCACATCATCTTTTTCAGGATCTTGCAGGCAATTAGGGTTTGCATGCAAATTCTAGGGTTTGCATGCATCCCAGTCACCAGGTTGATGCCTCCAGCACCTTAGCCACCTTATTCTAGCACCCGGGAGCCACTTACTTCAGAGTTTTATCCCTCCTAGTCAGGAAGGTGCCCACTTCTCACCTACTGCCAGATAAGGGCGCACTTCTTCACCTACCACTGCAGTTCCACTTCAGTTACACTCAGTTAGCACCGATTCTCCCTGATTTGAGGCTAGTTTCACTCCCGACTGACTGTTTCACTTTCGTTGGACCTCCAGATTGACTAGATGACTTGTTCTGACTTCAGTTAGCCTCCCATGCGCCCCCCACTGAGCCTCCTTCCCTTAATCAGTGCTACACACTTTAGTTACACTTGTTACACTCAGTTAGACTCAGATTGACACCTGGATGACTGGTTCTTGTGCATTGATGAGCACCACCGATTGATGATGAGGACTCCTAGTTGGAGTCAAGCTACTCCATTCAGTGATTCGAATGGCCTACTTAGTCAATTCGAATTGCTCACTCACATTGTCAGATTGTATTGTAATTATTCACCCTTATTGGGATATTGAGCACTGCTGCATGTTTTGCACAGTTTTACACCATATTTTCTATGTTCATCTGTTGTGATTGATTTACTTGTTCATTAGATCTGCTGTGACTAATTTTACATGGTATCAGAGCCATTGCAGGGACAATATCTCTTTTCTACAGGTGTTTTAACAAGAAGATTTGACTGAATTGCTCAAATTGCAAAAAGTTTTGGCATGAGATATCTCAAGGGCATTTGCTCCTATGCATGCAAAGCTTGAAAATACATCCAATACCACTCCAGAAGCTTGAGTTACCACATAATTCCTGGATCTGATACATTGAACCCATTCAACATTGTTTGATCTCCAATCCCAGGTGTGATGCAACTCTAAAAGGTTGGATTGTTCGACCTCATTGTTCTTGGTTTTCTTGTGATTTGCAGGTTATTGTCTCCATCTTTTGCATTCGCTACACTGTGCATGCAAGCTCCTTCTACATCAGTTTGACTCGCTCCTAGCAATGGAATACTCTTCTTCAAAGCCTATCCTCACCCCATTCAATTATTTTGATTGGAAAGATGATATGGAGATCATATTACGTTCAAAAGGTTACTACCGAGTCACTCTTGGTCTTGAATTGGAGCCAAGCAATCTGTCATATAGAACCAAACACTACAACAAGCTTGATGAAGCTTATGGTCTTCTTTGTCTCTCCATCTCCAAAGATCTTCACTTCCATCTCAGCGGATTGAAGACTCCAAAATCCATATGGGAGCAACTTGAAACACTATTTGGCAAGCAGGATGAGCTTAGGGATTTTCAATTAGAGAATGAATTGATTGCCCTTAGTCTTGAGAATTTTGAGACCATTAATGAATTCTTCACAAAATTCAAGAACTTGAACTTGCAATTGAAGAACAGTGGAGTTATCAAAGAGGATAAACAATTGATCCTCTCCATTCTAAGCAAGCTTGGGAAAGATTATTCGGTATTTGTCTCTACTTTCAATTCCGGTCGGCTAACTACCCCGAATTGGAAGATGCCTACCTTGAATGATTTCATTGAGTCCGTCAAAAAAGAGCATGACAAGTTGATTCAAATGGGGTCCATAAGCTCCAAAGATTCAGCCCTATATGTTCAAGGACCCAAGATCTCGAATGGTAAAGTAAAGCAAAAGAAGGAGAAGCCCAAATTCAAGCCTCACAAGCAAAAAGACAAGGGCAAACAAACGGATGCACCATCCAGTTCGAAGTTCAAGCAAAAGGGCAAAGAAGGTAACCAAAAATCTAAATGTACTTATTGCAACCGTGGCTTTCATCCCGAAAGTTCATGTATGAAGAAGACTATAGATCAAATGGCCCTCCTTTTGGAAAAGAACAACATAACTCTTCCCGACGGTGCAAGGAAGAAGGATAGGAATGATGATCACGAAAGAGGACAAGCACTCATGGCAACGGTTTCGAAGCCCACTACTCTCTTGATAGATTCGGGTGCATCAAATCATATGGTCGCAAATATTGATTCTTTTTCCTCATTCGATCCAAATAGCTCCATCCCCATCCATTTGGGAGATGACTCAAAAATTTCTTCAAAGGGAAAAGGTACGATTCATGTAGATCATGGAAGCTTTCAGAATGTTCTCTATGTGCCTTCCTTGGCTTCAAATCTTCTTTCTGTGTATCAAATGACACACACTGGTGAACCGAAGCAAGTTACATTCAACCCTAATACAGTTGAAATTTCTGATATCAAAAGTGGAAGACTAGTTGCAGTTGGAAAGGCAAACCACACTGCAAAATGCTATGAGTTTTCACACTTTATTCCGCTTGCAAAGCCCACTGCTCTTCACACACATGGTAATGAGGTTAGTAGGATTTGGCATGAAATATTTGGACATCTTAATTATAAGTATTTGTTTCTGTTATCAAACAAATCCATGGTAGATGGTCTTCCACAACTCCATTCCTCGAAGGGAATATGCACTGGTTGCATCATTGGGAAGCACCCCGAGCACAGATTCGACCACGACAAAGCTAGCAGAGCTTCTACAATTTTGGGATTGATCCATTCTGATATCAGTGGTCCGCTGCCCCTTATGTCATTAAATGGTTCAAGGTATGTTTTGACATTTATTGATGATTTTTCCCGCTTTACATGGGTATTCTTTCTCAAAAACAAGTCAGAAGTGCTTGGAAAATTCAAGGATTTTAAGGCTTCTGTTGAAACCGCCACTGAGAGCAAGATCAAAGCTCTTAGATCTGATAATGGTGGAGAATATATTAAATCCGAGTTGCTGCAACTTTGTGCCCAAAGCGGAATTCAGATCCAACATATAGTTCCCTACACACCCCAGCAGAACGGTGTAGTGGAAAGGAAAAATCGGTCACTGAAAGAGATGGCTACATGCATGATTGAATCAAAAGGTTTGGCTGCAAATATTTGGGCTGAAGCAATCAATGTTGCTGCATATATACAGAATCGTGTTCCACATTCATCCCTGAAAGGTATGACTCCTTTCGAAGCATTCTTTGGTCACAAACCGGATGTGTCAAATTTGAGAGTTTTTGGCTCTACTGCATGGGCTAGAATTCCTTCCGAGAAGAGACGAGCTTTGGATACACAAAGTACTGAGTGCATACTGATAGGATATGGAGAAGAATCAAAATCATATAAACTCATGGATATCAGATCTAAAAAGATATTCATAGAGCGCAGTGTGCAATTTGAAGAACCGCTTCAAGAATTGCAACTAGTCGAGGAGAAGACTGCCGATTCACCGCCTTCACCAGAAGAAGATCCGTGCAGCGATAATGAAGGTATGAGTTCTGATATTTATGATATTGTAGCAGCATATGATGATCATGACATATCAGGTTCGGAATCCGACCATTATGATCCTCCTTAGTTACCAAAGTGGGCCCAAAACACTCTACAATCTGCTAGTTCGAACCTTGGAAATCCTGCTGATCCGAGACGAACAAGAGCAGACTTTCAAAGAGCAGGTATGGCTCTTTCTATTGCTGATCCATTTCCTCCTGAGATTTGTTATTTGATGGCTGGTTCAGATCCTACATCATACTATTCTGCTCACCGAGATCCGAGATGGAAAAGTGCCATGGATGAAGAGTACAGTTCTCTTCAAAAGAACAACACATGGGAGCTAGTTTCTCTTCCACCTGGAAGAAAATTAGTGAAGTGTAAATGGGTCTACCGTACTAAAGTTGCTGCTGATGGAACTATCAGCAAATATAAAGCAAGGTTGGTGGCAAAAGGTTTCTCCCAAGTCCAAGGAGTGGACTACACTGAGACCTTTGCACCGGTTGCAAAGATGGATTCCATCCACCTTGTTTTAGCTATTTCCGCATCCAAGCACTGGGAAGTGCACCACATGGATGTGAAGAGTGCATTTTTACATGGAGACCTTGCTGAAGAGGTATATATGCAGCAACCAGAGGGTTATACATCAGATCCATCATTGGTTTGTAGATTGAAGAAATCTTTGTACGGGTTAAAACAGGCCCCAAGAGCTTGGTACGCAAAGATGGACTCCTTCCTTCTTTCACAGAATTTCCAAAGATGCAAATCTGATCCGAATGTGTATCTTCAGCGAGTTAAAGGTAATTTGTTGGTTATTTTACTTTATGTTGATGATCTTCTCATTACTGGTAGCACTCTTACTTCAATAAACAAGCTAAAAACTGCCTTAAATCTAGCTTTTGACATGAGCGATTTGCGCTTGCTGAGTCACTTTTTGGGCTTGGAGATAGCTCAAAATTTTGATGGGATCACTATATCTCAGCAAAAATATGCTTCCGACCTGTTATTGAAGTTTAATATGGCTGAATGTAAGGCAGTCCCATTCCCATTCCTCTCAGAAATCAGTCTTGAGGAGGGAGATTCTACACCGCTTGCAGATTGCAGTATGTATCGACAGTTGATTGGTTCACTACTTTATTTGACACACTCAAGGCCTGATATCTCATATCCCGTGAGTGCCGTGTCAAGATATATGCAACAACCACATGAGCTTCATTGGCGAGCAGCCAAGCGGATCTTGCAGTATGTGCAAGGTACAAGACAGTTTGGCATACATTATGTTGCAGATTCTGAGCTTGATTTCATTGGTTTTACTGATTCAGATTGGGCAGGTGATAGCATTGATCGGAAGTCCACTTCCGGTTATGTTTTCATGATTGGTCATGGTGCTATTTGCTGGTCCAGCAAAAAGCAAGCAGCCAATGCACTTTCTTCAGCAGAGGCAGAGTATCGAGGGGTAGTCAATGCCTGCATTCAGGCAGTTTGGTTGCAGGGTATTCTTTCCGAGTTTGGTTGTGGTGGCACTACTTCGACTGTCCTATTTTGTGACAATCAAAGTGCTATCAAGATCTCCACAGATCCAGTTCAGCGACAGAGGACCAAACACATTGAGATTCATATGCATTACATTCGACAATTGGTGCATGACCGCACCATCATTCTGCAATATTGCCCTAGTGATGAGCAAATTGCAGACATCTTCACCAAGAGCTTCACTGAGAAGAAGTTCTCTTACCTCCGTTCACTGTTGGGGGTGAGTTCCATCATGGTGGAGACAGATTGATTCATTATTATGCTTTAGCTTGAGGGGGGGCTTTCTTCCCACTGGGTTTTCCCTCTTTCCTCACTTAGTTTATTTTCAGCATTTTTTGGATTATTGTATTGGGGTGACCTTTGGTCTTAGTTACCAGGGCCCCACATTATTTTTTGCACATCATAGTCTAGCTTGAGGGGGGGTGTTCGGATATCCACATCATCTTTTTCAGGATCTTGTAGGCAATTAGGGTTTGCATGCATTTTGCATGCATCCCAGTCACCAGGTTGATGCCTCCAGCACCTTAGCCACCTTATTCTAGCACCCGGGAGCCACTTACTTCAGAGTTTTAGCCCTCCTAGTCAGGAAGGCGCCCACTTCTCACCTACTGCCAGATAAGGGCGCACTTCTTCACCTACCACTGCAGTTCCACTTTAGTTACACTCAGTTAGCTCCGATTCTCCCTGATTTGAGGCTAGTTTCACTCCCGACTGACTGTTTCACTTCCGTTGGACCTCCAGATTCACTAGATGACTTGTTCTGACTTTAGTTAGCCTCCCATGCGCCCCCCACTGAGCCTCCTTCCCTTAATCAGTGCTACACACTTCAGTTACACTTGTTACACTCAGTTAGACTCAGATTGACACCTGGATGACTGGTTCTTGTGCATTGATGAGCACCACCGATTGATGATGAGGACTCCTAGTTGGAGTCAAGCTACTCCATTCAGTGATTCGAATGGCCTACTTAGTCAATTCGAATTGCTCACTCACATTATCAGATTATATTGTAATTATTCACCCTTATTGGGATATTGAGCATTGCTGCATGTTTTGCACAGTTTTGCACCATATTTTCTATGTTCATATGTTGTGATTGATTTACTTGTTCATTAGATTTGCTGTGACTAATTTTACAGAAATAACATAAACAGAAATATAAATAACATAAACAGTAACCTGAATCTACTGTGCACACACTTCTGGTGGTATGCCTCCATTGTGCACACACTCTGTTGTTCGAATTTCTGAAATGCAACTGTGCACACACTCTGCAAGTCGAATTTATGAAATGCATCTTCATAAGGGTTGTGGTTCATTTATAGTTGTTTGCTATTGAATTGGATTGGTAAGAAGGTTGCACATGGATTGCAATCTCTCAAATTTCAATGTGTGTTGTGGATTGATTTAAAAGTGATCCAATGGCTGGGAGCTTGTCATTGTGGATCCCTGTGCTTTCATCTGTTTCATGATCCTTGTGCTTCCATTTGTTTAATGGGTGCATTCAATGGGTAGGTGTCATTTATTGAATACAGTGGGTTGGAATGTTGAACAATCTTGCAGTTATGGCTGACACTATCATTTCTGTTGCTTGAACAGGTTTCAATGAATGTTTAAACAAGTTTTAATGAATGCTGGGATATTTAGGCTCCAATAGATATTCGTGGGTCCTCCTTTGATAGGTACCTTGCAGTAGGTGGCAAAAACAAGCTGGGTTATTTAGCTGTTCATGTACTTTTGGATCCCTGAGCAGATCTGTACTTAGTTGGGACAAGATGTTTTGTACTGTTTTTCATATAAAGACTATTTATTGACACCTATTGGCCCAGTCAGTTAATGAGCAATTTTTGGACATAATTTAAATATTTACTGCACTTAATATGGAATATGTATGCTTAATTTATCGGTGCCTTTGTGTCAATATATGGTGGTTGTGTGGGACCAGTACTATGACAACTACTGGTCCCTGTTCAAGAATAGACAACTCTCCCCTATAGAAAACAAACTTATAGTTTAATAAAAAATGATTTCAATAAATGCTTAAAAGTTAACCTACATACTAAATAAATAGGTTAAAAAAATGAATGTATATAATATTTTTCAATTGAGAGTAAAGTTCTCTTAGACATAATTTTTATTAATTAATTGAGAGTAAAGTTCTCTTGAACAATTATTACTTTTTTACTGGGTGTATAATGTTTATCAAAAAATGCTCGTGCAACCTTTAAATCACTCGTGAAGGTATGGCTTTATATCACTCTATGTTCTCTCTATGTTCTTTATAGCGTTTCATAGGCAATATTTATCTTTATTTACCAATTGAATACTTATTTTTAATAAAAGCATTACTTTCATATACTCTTTTCCATACATTAAATCTCTAAACTTCATTTCCCAACCATTGACTATATTAGCTATAAATTAACTACAAACTACTACCACTATTGATTCAATATATATTTTTGATAAGAACATTTTTCTACATATTTTTGGTAAAATAATTCTTTTCATATTCTTTCCTTTCATATCTAGTAATATATTTTATAATTACTTTAATAGTATAGATAAGAGAATCTAAAACACTTTTGGAATTATATTTTTTATATATGATAGTTATTCTAATTTCTAGATTAAATATAAATAATATTATAAAACATTTAAAACAAAACTTAAGTGATAATTTATTATACATTATGTTTTACATAAGAAGTAGGTATTCACATATTTTAATATATATGTACCTTAATATGAGATTTATATTAAATTAATTTTGATCTATTTCATCATATATCATATTTTACTAATAATATGCTTAAAATTTTAATAAGTTCAAAAAATTAATACTAAATTTATATATCAACAGAATTTAAGTCGAAAAACTTATCAAAAAATTTGCAACGTTAAAACATAACATTAGAAATATATGGGAAGAGCTATGGCTTCATTGTATTCGTTGTATTGTTATTCCATTATTAGTCCAGGGATTATAGCTTTCGATCAAAAGTCAAAATGCTTTGACACTATAAATTTTTTAATTAATTTTATCAATGTTTTCTAAAGTTTTCACAATTTTGTTTATTAATTTTAATATTTTAAAAATATATAAATATTTTTTGAAAATTTTAAATTAGTAATTTCTATTTTTTAATTGGTGGAGTATCATGAAATGACTAAATACCCCTGGTTTGAGGGGTAATTGTGAAAAAAAATATTATTTAAAAAATAAAATAGCTAATTTTTTTTTGCATTGCCACTTGGTACATGTAATAATGATCCAGTCCAAGCTCGGCTGCCATGGCTGGCACACATTCTGAGAGTACGGGCTGGCGACAAGATACTATTCTATATTTCAAATTCTTAGTTTTACTTTTATAAAACTATTCTCTATAAATTAAATATCTCACTTAGAGCTAAAGACAAGACACTACAAGTTGCTTTCATACTCAAAGAATGTGACGACTCCATTCTTTAATTTTATTTTAATAAAACATAATCCTTTACCTTTTTTAAATGCTATATAATGCTGCGGAATCAATGCCAATGAGTGCTTTCAGATAAATTAGCGGGGTTGTGTTTTCAGATAAATTAGCGGGGGTGTGTTTTTTATTGGGAAGTGGTTGAGGCAGAGATATTTGACGGATGTTGTGACTCCTTTGATTAGCTCCAAGTTGTAATAGTCGGAATCTCAGACATGGATCTGCTCCTCTACTTTAAGCTAATTCCACTGTATGTGATTTGACAGCATTTATGAAATAATCTCAATAGATATTGTTGTCTAAATATGAATTATACTTTCCTTCAGTGAAAAACAAATTACTTCTTTAGTGTGAGTCAGCATTGCTGATCTATTTTCTTAATAGCATTATAACTGGAATTTCATAAATAATTTAAAAAAAAGCTTTTCATAAAATTAATAATTAAACATCAATTTTTACCCGGGTTTGATTGAAATTTGGTCAGTCAAATCTAGCTCAAAATACATAGTAATTAACTAATTTCTATGACGTAATTTTTTAAAACTATAATTCTAAAGCAGGGACTAGCTGCTTTGCAGCTATTTATAAATTTGGATTTCTATTAATTGAATTTGTATTTTTTTTTTAATGATCATCTTTAAATAAGCACTATTTTCTTTTACGTAAGCACTACTATTTATATTATTTAATTCATTTTTCTATTTCATTTTAATAGATATAAAGTATTAGGTGTCACTTCTCTCTTACTTTTAGTTTAATTTTCATCATTATTTCAACTTTTTAACTTTGGATTATAAAAAACTAATACATTACAATACTTCTAAAAGGCAGGTATAAGCACCTTTGGTGCTAATTTTACTTGTTAATTAACATGCAACCTGAGTTTTGGACTTCAAAAGCAAAATTGATCAGCTACTACTGATAAACACAACTACTCAAGTAATTCGCATATAAGCACTACAATGAAAATTGTAGTGGGAGGGGACCTCAATCTTTTAATCCCTAATTAAAGATGAATGGAAAAGATACAATGGTTTGGTATATACCCTAAAAAATATTCATCAAGCACATACATCTAATGACCCAAATTTACTCATGACAAACAACATACTAAACATTCATTCGTTAATCCACCGTTTTTTCATTAATCAAAGCCTTTGCCATCCAGGAGTCAGTTTTTTCTTTGATCCGATCCTTTGCCACAAATGGGTTAAATGAATCGCCATGGAAACCAAATCATCTTCCATGACCGCGGCTCCACATTGTTCTCACCTGCCATACTCATCAAGCGCCATTCCTTCTATTTCTTTGATTGGATCATCAACTGAACGCTCTACTCCCATGTTCGAGGTCCTAGCCTCCATCCCTCGATCCTCAGCCTCCATCCCTCCAGATATTTTCATAGCATATAGGTTTGGGACGTTAAAGGTAGGTGTCATGGAATGTCAAGCTTTTCTGGTTCTCCTCTACACCAGAATCACTCAAGAACGAAACTGGGCAATATGATAAAACCAGTGATAGCACGGACTGAAAGGGAAGACCCTCCATCATCTGTTGATTGCCTCTTCTCTATTGACCATCTTCGTCTACAAAACCCACCTGCGTCACTTTTTCTTCTTCTTTCTCAATCTGACTCCTTCATTCCTTCAAGAATAGTGCAGAGAAGCATGATATCCGTTTTGTATGGGGTTACAAAACGGGTTTAGCACGCAGTTCGAGTTCATAGTACTATTTTTAATCTGCTATAAACCGAATCCGGCTAACAATGAAGAGAATCCATCTTCGAGAATAATGTGATAATAAATGAATAATGATAATTGGATGATGAATGTATTACAAGAGAGCTCGCCTTTTATAAGGCTTGAGCGTGCTTGAGGAAGGGTTACATCCCTTCAATTAAATAATCAATAATTTTCTGTTTAATTTAACATATCATTTAATATTCATAGCATTGCCACCCCCTTTAGAGGGAGCTTTGTCCTCAAAGTTGTATTTGCAGTCATTGTCTTTTATATTGACATGGTCTGGATTCTTGTTGTGTCGTAATTCTTTGTTCTTAGGTGGAGAAACTCTCGGTCTCGGTCCATTCAGTCGGTACTTATTTCCTTTCCATTCAAATTCCATGTATTGTTCTTGCAGGTTGGTAGAGTAAGTCCCCAGCGATGCTAACCAGTCAACGCCTAATACCATGTCTACTTCCTTGAGAGGTAAGGCAACACAATTGAGGTGTAGGTGTAAGTTTTGTATGTAGAACGACACCTTATGACATTTTCCTACTTCTTCTATGTCTTGATTAGCGATGGTTGAGGCTTTAAGCCCTTTTGCGGGGAACACAAAAATATTTAGTTCCTTTGCCTTATTGATGTTGATCAAATTATGGGTACTTCCCGAATCGACCAAAATTGTGACATCCTTATCTTTAATTTTCCCATTAAGTTGTAGTCTTTTTGGTCCTGAATTCCTAGATTCTGTTACTTGGAATATGAATTGTTCCGTTTTAAGGATGTCATGGTTTCTCAACTGAGGTGGCAGATATTTTCCTGCGAGTGTTTGGCTTTCCTTCTGTTGGGTGTAATCTTTCTCTGGTGTCTCTACCTTTTCTTTCTTACCGACTTGTTGATTACACGTAACCGTCACAACTGATGCTTCAGATGAGCTTGTGTCTGTATCCGAATCAACTGTATCTGCCTCTCTTGATACCTGTACTTGCTTCCCATTAATGATTTTGCAATGTACTGTGTGATTGGTCTTGCATTTATGTCCTGGGAACCAATCTTCGCCACAACGACGACAAGTATTCTTCTTGTTTTTCCTGTCACTGTTAGTGTGACTACTCGATGTTTTTGAGCTTTTCCCAACTTCATAGCCATATGACTGATATTTGTTACATTGATGACCGGGTGACCATGTATCTTCGCAATCCCTGCACTGGGTCTCTTGCTGTCGCAAATATCCCTTGTTAGGGTTCTCTTGTCTTTATTGTTTGAATTTTTCTTCAATCAGTTTTGCTTTGCGCCTAGCCTTATCCAAATTGGACACGTTATGCAATTCTAATTCATCTCTTATGTATTGTTTAAGACCAGAGATATATGTTTGGAGTCGTTGACCCTCTGTTAATTCTGGTACGCGCGTTGCTAGCGCTTCCCATGCATAAGTGTATTCTTCCACGTTGCCTTCTTGCTGTAGCCTAGTTAGTTTGGAGAAAAACTCTTTCTCTGTCACATCTTCGAATCTTTTAAAGAAATCATTTTTGAATTTGTCCCAATTGTAGGCACATATTGTTGTCGTCTTCTTCCACCACATGTACCAATTGTATGCCCGTCCTTCGAGCTGCATGGAGGCGTATTTAATTTTTTCATCATCTGACAAGATTTTGTGAATGTAGAAGAATTCTTCCGCCTTGTTGATCCGCGCCACGCTCTGTTTTGATTCTCCATCAAACTTGGGTAACTCCAATTTAGGTTTCATTGAGTATCCTCCCATCGATTGCATTGTGGCCCAATATGGTTTATGATGATTGTAGTCTCTATGGTCTTCTGGGATCTCCTCTTTGGGGTAATTTGATTGATGATCATTAGTATCAGTTGTTTTGCGACATGAATGGTCTCCCTTCGGCGACTCGCCATTTTTAGCGTCATCCCTGTCCTTGAAAAACTGCTTGATATTTTCTAATCCTGCATCGAAGTATGCTTTCATTTCCTCTCGTACCTTCCTCATTTCCCATGAGACTGCTCCGGCAACTTCGTATTGCACCTTGCGCGAAAACTCTTCTTTTTCTTCTTGAAACTCTTTGTCAAGTTTGTCCATTCTAGAGTTTAGATTT